>PGOM01000084.1:20226-49045 GCA_002921335.1 Paratrypanosoma confusum | reverse complement strand
GGGGGGGGGGTGCGCCTTTTGGCGGCCCGGTGGGCCGTGCGGGATTGGCCAGCCCCACCCACCCCGTCGCCTTGGCCGCAAACGGGGGGCCGCCGCCTGGCCCCCGGCCATCCTCGCCCCCAAACCACCAACCACAACCACCCCACCCCGGCGGACCCACGCGACCAGCCCAGCCAACCACAGCACAACAAGGCCACCACAGACCCTTTTCATTTCAGAGAAAAAATTTTTCCGCTGCTATGAGTGACGACCGAGCCCATCGCAGATCTCTGCGCAAGGACCCTGTCGACTTTGACCAGTCGGAAGAAGACCTATGGCGAGCACTAAAAGAGGAAGCGCAAATCTCCTCCGGGGACGAGGTGGATACATCACTCACGGGTACTCGAGTCGCACCCAGCAGCGAAACAGGGCGCCGCGGGCGAGAGCTTAGCCGTCGCTCCGGTATCGTCGTTCCCTCGGCAGTTCAGATGACTGATGCGCATGCTAGCAAGACTGACAGTATGCCAATGCCAGCACAGCAGCGGCGAAGGCAGAGGACTCTGACTGGGAAACTCACTTCTGCGGCATCAGGCGTGGATAGCGTGACGAATGGTAGAGGTAGTACAAAGGAGCTGCAAGTGGAAGTAGATCGCCTATTGGAAAAGTACAGCGATCCCAACTGTGACGAAGAGGGCCCGTTTGTGAACGTGGACATGTCTCACTTCTTGGCGGATGTCACAGAAGTCGAGGAACGCTCAGGGCTTTTCAGCTCATCCACCACCGCCTTGTTTGAGGATGATGATGCACCTGAGGTTATGGCGAGTGGTTTCTTTGCAACGCTGCTTGGTACCCAACCCGTTAAAGAAACTAGTCAAAACCAGATTGATGCAGACCTTTCGAAGCCTCAGGGAAAGCAGAGCGAAAGTACCTACATCGGGAAGAATGCTTCAGTAACTCAGAGCGTTCCCGTTGTAGGCCTTGCCGACGACGAGCTGAGCTGGTACCCGGCAGTGGAAGCTGGGGGAAAGCGGACGAGCTCCAGAACGTCTGCTCGTCAAACAAAACGGTCAAGGGCGGAAGGGGACCCAACAGTACCCAACTATGTCACCAAAGTGGCCGATATGGAGAAGGTGGCTGACATGCAATTTCCTGGGCCGCAGCATCAGAGTGCTAGTTCCGCGGTCCCCCATACTTCACCTGCTGCACCAATGCCAGACAACTTGATGTTGGATGACCTGGCCACGCAGCCCTTGGGCAACGAGAGCTACTTCTACTGGACTGATGCCCGTGAAGTGCCTCAGGCTGATCAATCCAACGAGCTGCCAGGGACACTGCTCCTGTTTGGCCGTATGGCTCCGCATTCGGCGGCTCTTCGAGGGGGCCAATGCCGGCAGGCGCCATCCTGTTGTCTTAGGGTGCGTAACATGGAGCGCTGTGTGCTTATTCTGCCAAAAGAGGGCGCGAGCGAGCTGGAAGTTGTAAATGAAATCAGTGCTGTGTGCCAGCATAATGGAATTCAGGAGCGGCGGATCCGATTTGTGGATCGCTACTACGCATTTGATATTCCCAGGATACCACATGAAAAGGCACGCTGGGCAAAGCTGAAGTACCCTGCGAAATACCCTCCGTTTCCTGCTTTTCCCTCAGCGGCGTTCAAATGTATTGCTGCTACGGTCGGCTCGCATCGCTCGCTCCTGGAGCTGTTCTTGCTCAAGCGAAAAATCATGGGTCCTTCATATCTGCAGGTCCACGGAATAACTGCTGTCGCAGGCCCCTACCTATCGCACTGCAATGTCGAATTTTCCGTGGAGTCACCGAAGCACATAAAGGTTAGCGTAAGTGCTGGGGACCCTAGTAAGGCGACTGCCGAGATGACCCCGCCACCACTTACCGCTGTTGGTGTGCAGCTACACTCGCAGCTGAGTAAAGACGGTAGCACGACAGAGGTGATTTCCGCTGCCATCGTCGTGTACCGTGACGTGAATGTGGAGGCCAATATCGACCACACTGCACCCCACGAGGTGCGCGTTGGGGTGCGGCCCCTCTCCGCACGTTATTCACTTCCTTTGGATTTGGAGAAACACTGTGCTGGCAAGGGCTTGAGGTCAGTCATGCGGTTCGGTGGCGAGCATGCGCTGCTGGCTTGGGTTGCCGGCACACTAAAGGAGATCGACCCTGACTTCCTCATTGGGCACAACATTTCTGCGTTCACGCTTGACCTTCTTCTGAGGCGCTTCATCGATTTGCGCGTTGGTAATTGGTCATGCCTCGGGAGACTAAACCTCAAGCAGCTGCCTCGACATCTTCAGGAAAATCACGGAGGTGGCTACACGAGTGCCTCGGCAGCCGTGATCGAGAGAGAAGTATGCTGCGGACGGCTGATTGTCGACTCGTACACGCTTAGCCGCGAGTACTTCAAGAGTCACAACTACAAATTGAGAAGTTTGGCGTCTCAAATGAGTATCCGAGTCAATGCACGTGGCGACGTGGCTGGTGTGACTTCTGGCATGGAGTTCGAGCCGAGCACAACACCGCTGTCGTCGCAGCAGATGAGTTCCGTGGAGAGTCTCTACATGGCTCTGTATGAAGTAGTGCTCGCAGCTGTCCTCAGTGTTGGAGTATCATCTCACCTTGATGCGATCCCTCTGACGCGGCGCCTCTGCTCGCTTGGCGGATACCTGTGGAGCCGCACACTGAGCGGGCACCGCTCGGAGAGGATCGAATTCCTTCTGCTCCACGCGTTTCATGAGCTGAAATTCGTAGTACCAGAAAAACGACAGTTTGATCATGCCGGGGCAAGGCGCACCTACTCTAGGGCTGATACTGACGAGGTGGCAAAAGCAGAAGAAGCTGATAACGACGGTACGGATGGGGCTGGAGGGGGTAAATCGAGGCGTGCCAAGGCAAAGTACCAGGGTGGGATGGTTCTTGAGCCAAAGCGGGGACTTTACTCCGATTACGTACTACTCTTGGACTTCAATTCACTGTATCCGTCGCTCATTCAGGAATATAATATCTGCTTTACCACCATCTCTCGAGGAGCTGGTGATGTGCCGGATTTACCCCCACCTGAGAACCTCATCTGTACCGCGTGCGCGACGTCAGGGACAACTCCGCCATGCAGACACAAGTGTGTGCTGCCGAAAGTGATTAAGAGCCTGGTGGAGAGCCGCAAAGGGGTAAAGCGGCTGATGCAAACTGTGTCGGACCCCAAGGCCCGGGCGAGGCTAGAGATCCGACAAAAAGCGCTAAAGCTGACGGCAAATAGCATGTACGGCTGCCTGGGGTTCGAGTTCTCTCGATTTTATGCGCAACCTTTGGCAGAACTTGTCACGCGAGAAGGCCGGCGTGCGCTACAAAATACAGTGGACCTTGTCCCGCAGATTGGGCCGACCCTTCGGGTTATCTACGGTGATACTGATTCTGTGATGATCCAAACTGGCGTGAGGGACAACATCCGGGAGGTACGTGCGATCGGCGAGGAAATCCGTGCCAAAGTAAACAAGCGTTATCAGAGCCTGGAAATTGGGATCGACGGTATTTTTCGTACCATTTTGTTGCTGAAAAAGAAAAAATACGCAGCTTTGTCCGTTGTAGACTGGGAGGGTGATGGGCTCAAGTACGCAAAGGAGGTAAAAGGCCTGGATATGGTCAGGCGGGACTGGTGCCCCTTGTCACAGAAAGCATCGAGTGAAGTACTTGACAAAGTTTTGCGCCATAAAGTCAGCGATGACGTTCTCGAGGATGTTATCCGCTATATGGAGGGAGTTGCCGACGCCGTTCGACGCGGAGACACGTACGAATTGAAGGAATACGTTATTTCAAAAAGCCTGTCCAAGGAGCCGGAGTCATACAAGGGGTCGTCGTTCCCCCACGCAGCGGTGGCGCTCCGCATGCGCGAGCGAAAACTCCCTATTCGAGTTGGAGACTTGATCCCGTACGTCATTTGCGAAGGTGGAGATAAATTGCCAGACAAGGCATTTCATGTGGACGAGGTGCTGCGCTCTGACAAACTTCGAATCGACGCGGAGTGGTACCTTGCCACCCAAATTTTCCCACCCGTAATGCGTCTATGCGAGCACATTGAAGGATTTTCTCCGGTCCAGCTGAGCGAAGCGATGGGCATTAATGTCATATCGCAGCATTATCAAGGGCGCAGTGGTACAGCAGCGGGTGAGGACGAGGATGATGTGGACCTTGCGGCTCGGGAGTCATACGCACAGATGTTTAAGAGCACGGAGCTCGATGAGTGCTACCCAACGGCCACTCCCCTCCAGGTCAGCTGCGTCAAGTGCTCTTTCATGCTGCCTATTGATCCGCACCGCAGAGTGAAGCAGCAAGTGCAGTTGTGGGCAAATGGGGCTCCGCAGGAACCCTTTGCGCTTTACGTGTGCAGTCAGTGTCACGCCTCACAGCCAGTAAACTACCTGGCGAATTGCCTTTCCTCCCTGTGTCACAAGGTGGCCTCCGAATTTTATCAAAGTGGTGGCGGGTCAGCAGCTGTTCGTGCGATCCGCGCTCAGTCATCGTACTTCCGCGCACTGTTTGACGTTCCACACTTGCCTGGGTGCCCAAGGCAGATTACGGAAGCCCACAGGTCGTATGCGCTTCGATGTCGTGGGATCGATAATCGCATGTACACCATCGACCAATCGAAGGTGGATCAACATGCAGAGGCCACGGACCCTCTTCTTCAATGTGCAGAGTCGTTTTACAAACGGATCGAGCACATGTTCATAGACGTCCCCACACTGTTCGCCACGCCTGTGCAGTCTGCAAATCCGTGAGCTGGGTTGACGCTTAAGTCATTTTGGTTCTCTGGCGAGACTTTCAGTATGCCGTGTCCAGATGCTACCGCTGTGCGAGCAGCAGCACTGGGGAAAAGAGGGGGCTGATATCGACCGTATGATCGGCATGCGTTTCTGCTGGTAGTAGCAGTAGCTCTGCGGGTGCGAGCATGCCCATACAGGTCTGTAGGTCGTTCCTAGAAGGGGGTTTCGGCAGACTAGGCGGCTAAAGCGGAATAGAGAGAAAGAGAGGGTGAGAGAGAGAGAGAGAGGGGGGAGAGTTCATAACCGTCCCCTCCCCACGTTCCTTCTTCCTCTCACCTCCCCCATGGACCCATGCCTAGCCACAGCCTCTCTCACACGCAAAAAATAACTCTACAGATATCATGAGCAATGTGCCCTTCTATGCAGTGCCGCTGCAAAAAAACTGGCACTCCACGGCAGGTAACGTAGTTGGCCGTATCTCACATCTGTCAGTCTAGGCTTGCCTTGCCTTGGTGCAGTGGCCTGCATTATTTTTTTTCGTTTTAGTATCTTGCGTTCCCTCCTCATGCACCGCATGCCCAGATGGTGGCGTACGGACAGCGAATTTCTGCTCAGGAAACCACTGTGGTATTTCGTGGCTATTGACACAGTGAGGCCTGTGGGTGTCGAGCACATTTAATCGAAGCCCCTCACTCCTAGCCAAACACGCCGCTTCTCGCTCAGATGATGTCCGTGCCTCAGAACCGCACGAATGGGCAGCAGCTAGCCGCCCAAAAGGCTGTACAGATGCTCTCACGACGCTTTGTGTTCGGAACGAGCATCGAGGTGTCAGGGGGGCTTCACTACTTGGACAGCCGCATGATCATTTGGACCTGCGGCAAGAGTCTTGTGATGTACGATACTCAAGGTGGCCGTCAGATTCACGTGCCCACCAGTGACCACTGCGAACGTATTAGCTCAATCGCTGTCAGCCACAATCGCCGTGTTGTTGCAATCGCGGAGCAGGCAGCTTGTCCCAGCATCGCTATTTACGTCTATGACCCAGCAGTGCCTCTTGCTGGCTTGCGGTACCGGAAAACGCTCGTGGTGCCAGATGTCGGCTCGATGGAGTACGCCTGCCTTGATTTCTCCGCCGATGGGAAGTACCTTGTCTCCCTCGGCGGGTACCCAGAATGGACGCTGGTCTACTGGGATGTAGAACGAGGGAAAATGCTGGCGCGCACCCCAGCGCTGGTAGACGTGGTGAATCCCCCGGCCGACCCTACCTTGCTCTCCCAGTGCTCTATCTCTCCACAGGATGCAACCGTGGTTTGCGTCATTGGGAGGCTTGGTATTCTTAAGCTGTTTGACCTCGCTGACGGGCAGTTGCTCTCCACTTCGATCGACGTTACGTCCACCGGGAAGACCAAGGTTGCGGCAGGGTTCCTTGCACATGTGTGGCTGCCGCAGGATGGCCGGCTGATCATCTCAACAGACAACGGGGATCTGCTTCTCGTGGAGGATGGGGTGTACAAGTACCCGATCCCTATGTCTCCGTCGGATGGATTGGCGATCTTCGCAATGGCGCCGCACAGCAAAGGTTTTGTGTGCGGTGGTGAAATGGGGACCATTACGATATACGAGCGTACCGATGACAAGGAGCTCTATCGGAAGGCCCGGACCCTCAGAATTGATAGCAATGGTAATAGCCGGGTGGGAGCGGCATTGGCGGGAGCGGGGGATAATGCCTCAGATCTACCGCCACCAACGGTACTGACCCTCACAGTGTCTCCACCAACCACGGAGGAGTTCCTCGCATTCATGACAAATGACCGTCAGCTGTACAGCTTCAACCTCGCCAATGTAGATTTTATGCGCTACGATGAGCGTATCTGGGAACCCGTGTGTCAGCCATTCCATTCTGGTCCGATTGTTGCGGTGGACGTATGCGTGCGTAAGGCGCTGGCCGCAACGGCAGGGAAAGACCGCAAGATTGTTTTGTGGAACTACGTGACGCATGTTGTAGAGGGACTTAAGCGGTTTTCTTCGGATATTCACTGCCTTGCAATTCATCCGTCAGGTCTGTACCTGCTTGTAGGCTTCACTGACTGCCTACGGTTCATGAACATCTACAAGGACGATATCCGCGAGTTTCGTAGCTTCAGCATTCGTTCCTGCACCGCCTGCCGCTTTTCCGTCGGAGGTCAGTATTTCGCCGCGGCGCACTCTACCATCGTCCACGTGTACCACACGTACACGTGCGAGCAGCTGGGCCACCTCCGGGGGCATAACAGCAAGATTCGCAGCATCAACTTTGCAATCAACGACGACACACGCCTCATTACCTCCGGCGACGACGGCGCCGTGTTGGAGTTCAGCCTCTGTGACTTCCACAAAACCGCCGACCACATCATGAAGGCCATCAAGTACCACTGTGCAGTCGCAGAGGAGCGCATCGTCTGGGGAGCGGGGAACGACAGGCGGCTGCGCCAGTTCGACCGCGAGACTCTTCAGCAGCAAGCCGAATATGACTTGCAATCAGCGTCCATGACATCCATGGCGATCGGTGCGCAGGTCCGCCTGCTGTTTGGCGGCTGTGAGGATGGAACGGTGCGAGTGTTCAACACGTATCTCGGCGAGAAGCAGGTAACCGAGCGTGACGCTGTTATGAGCGATATCATGATGGAGTCGTACATTTCGCACACGGGACCCATTACGCGTATGGCAGTGACGCACGACGAATCGCTGCTCGTGACCGTCGGGGAAGACGGACTAGTGATGCTGTGGGACATCACGGCACCGCACCGCGGTGATCCTGTGGAAGCGACTCATGCGTCGGAGGTGCTGCTTGACCGCGACGAGCTCGAGGCGCAGCTATCGACCATACGGGATCTTCAGGCCCAAGTGGCGGAGCTACGTCAGCGCATCGTTCAGCAACAAGCACGCCGGGAGCGAACGCATGAAGAGCACATGCAAGTCTTGGAGCGCGGGTACGGAGAGGAACGATCTCGGCAGCAGCAGCAGCTGGAGGCACTGGCGTCAGAAAAAAGTGAGCAGGCAATCCGCTTCAGTGAATTCATTGCGGAACTTGACGAGCGACAGGTCCGAGAGGCGTCGCGGATTCAGGTGGACTACGATGAAAAGCTTCAGTCCCTCCGCGTCCAAGAAGACTTCCTCCGCAGGCGATTGCAGGAGCAGCAGGAGAACAATGCGGAGAAGCTGAGGCTTGTCGAGGCGGCTGCGGAGCGTGACCGAGTGGATGAGGAGGAGCAGGAGAGGGCGGTCCTGGCGCAACTGCAGCAAGAGATTGAGCAATGCACTGCAGAGATGGGCGTGAACGACGTTGAGGTGCAACTGCTCTTCCGCATCATTGAGGAGGACACAGATGGCGAAATCGTTTTGGCGAAAGAGAGCTTTCAGCGGCGGCGGCGGGAGCAAGAGGAAGAGCTGGCGGTGCTACAGGCCGCAAACAGCGCACTGACCACCCGGGAGAACTTGACCAAGGCGGACCTGGAGGCAAAGCGCTCTGATACCAGCGAGAAGCTGAAGCAACAGGCGGCGTTGGAGGCTCAAATCGAAGGCCTGCGGCGAGACATCGAGGCACTTCAAACTGAACTGCGAGAGCGTGCAGAAACGTCGGTAGAAAAAGACCGCCGCATTCTAGAACTTCGCCGAAAGAACCAGGAGCTGGAGAAGTTCAAATTTGTGCTTGACTACAAGATCCGTGAACTCAAGGCGCAGATTGATCCCCGCGAGGAGGAGATTCGTCTGGCCAAGGCGAAACTGGGTGACATGGATTCCGAGGCAGAGCGGTACTTCCAAAGCAATGAGTCTCTAGTGCTTCAAATTAGGAACTGGCAACACAAGCTAAAAGGGCAGCGAAAGGACCTCCTCATGCTTGAGGAGAAGCTCGCCGAGTCCTCCGAGTTCCAGTCGCGCTTATGGACAGGTTTGTCTGATTTGGCAGCCGAGACGAACCCCAAGCAGCTCAAGGCCAAGGGCAAGATGCTGTTTGAGAGGTACACCGACTCCAAGGGTGGGGCTCTCGTCGCACCCAAAGTACTCTCGTCCCGCACTGCCACCGATGAGCTGAACGACTTTAACCGTGGCCGCGACTATCTGGAACGCAACATGAATGGGCTCAAAAGGAAGCTAGCGAAGGACACGGAGACAAGTCGGTCTGACAAGATTCGCATCGTCAACGAAAATGTGATCCTGACACGGGAGATTAACGATTTGCGTCGTGACGCACGCGCTCTACTAGTGAAAGCTGGTCTTGTTGATGACGTAGGAAAGGCCCTATTGTTCCAAGGTGACGTTCTGTCAGCAACGATGCCTCGAGTCGCCTCTCACGGGGGTGATGACGATGCGCGTGCCGCGACAGGCAACACCGACAACACCACAGGTGGGTCGGCGACGCGACGTGCGGAGATCCAAAACCTTCAGGCACGGCTGAAGACCATGGACAGACAGCGACAGTCCATCCCGAATGCCTCGAGTAAAACAGCCTAGGCCCCCTTTGCACAGACTCACGCACGCACACACACACACACACACACACACGCAGATGCACCTGCTGTGCGGATGACTCCCGCGCCACATTCTTCTCCAGATCCTCCCTTACCCTCCTCTCGCCCCGAACATCACCTTCAGCACTTGGATTACCAGCGTCAGGTCGTCGCATGCCGGCCTCTCATCACTTGTGGGTACAACCCCTCGCTCTCTGGCCCTCCTTCCTCCCCATCCCCTTCCCCTCACGATCCCCAGCCCTCAACGGTGCCGCGCCCTGGTAGATACACTGATGCACATAGCCACCGCACTGCGCGCTTTCTCCACCGCCTCCCCTCCTCTTCCCTTTCAGATCACATCTCGTTCATGTGAGTGCCCCGCGTATGCGGCACCGTCGTGGTGGTGTGATGGAAAGGAGCAACCGCCGAAACTTGGCACGGGGTGATGAGCTCGGCCCCGTGAGTGTGCCGTGAGCTGACAAGGTTTGGTCTTGCCAGTCTCCAAGTGTGTGACTTGCTTCATTTAAACGCTTGGCACTGTCGCTCCTAACTCCGACTTACTCTTTTCTGGGTGCCAATATAGGCTATCACACGCAAGTCCCATTCTTCTTCGTCGCATCCCGCAGCAAAGACAATCGGTAAGTGATTGATGCTATCGTGCTCATCGGGCAGCTGGTGCTTTGCGCGAATTGCGCTCGATGCATCATCGCGATTCCTTGGGGCGCAGCAGCGGGCCCACGTGGCAGTGGCCCGTGGCCATGAGGAGATACAGGAGTCCGGGACCGAGAGCTCGCCTCCCCAGCTGTGGATCGACGACACGGTCGCCATAGCGAAGGCGCAAGCTGCGCATCGGAGGAGTCCCGAGTATAAGGAGCTGCACCGCGCAGCACTGACAAATGCCGCCATGGGCCTATTTGGTGGCGAGCCGGGCTTCGAGAAAGCGCACCGCGTTTGGGTGGATCCAGACCGGCCTCACATGCGACACATATACAACTCTACCGCGCTGGCGAAAAATCTACGGTATGCACGGTATGGGTACTACAAGCGTGACATGAACCTCCTGGATGTTGACAAGCTTGTCCGGCACGCTCGGTTGCTGCCGACCCCAAACCGCTTGCTGACCGACTTTCTTTATCAGCGCGTTCCCCTTCCTGACAAGAGCTGTGCTGCGTTTATTCGCTATCAACGCAGCCAGATTCAAATGCTGAGCGAATGGGAACGGTCCGCAAGCTTCGCATGTGCGGAAGAAATGTTTGAGCGCCTGCTCGTGACCTCCATTCCGCCGGTGGCAGTCGGCGTGGAAACGCACGCGGAGATGGTACGGTGTGCCGCGGTGTGCAAGGACTGGGTGAAGGGGTATCATGTGTATTGGCAGCGCGCGCGGGAAGAGGAGGAGCGTTGCGCCGTCGAGGGTGGAGGAGTGGAGAATTTTCGGCTCGACTCGAATGCGTATGACGCGGTGATAGAGCTGTGCTTAGAGTGCGAACGTGTAGACGAAGGGGTAGCGGCGTTCTGCGAATTAATAAATCGGAACCTCCGCCCGCGCACGTCCACGCTCAACAAGATGATGCTCATCATCGCCGCTGGTGCAAAGAAGCTTCACCAGGCCGCTCCCACGGACGATCCAGAAGCTACCGAAGCGGCATGGAACGCACAGGAACAGCGTGGCTTCGACGTTTGGGCGCTATTTGACTTCTTTCAGCTGAGCCGCACCACGGAGTCGCTAGAGGCGTATATGCGAATGGGCGCCGTACTGCGCAAGCCCATGGCTGTGGTCGAGGCAGTGAGTTTCGCGGATAAGCATGGTATTCCGCTGTCATTGCCGTGCTTTCACTGGTTGCTCTATGCTGTGCGCGGCATCCCCGACTTGGGGAACTTTGTCATTGACGTTGTAGCGCAGCTGAGCCCACGGGGACTGTCGGCAGACTACATCGCATACACGATGGCGTTCCTGTACTGCGCGCATCAGCGAGATGGGGATCTGGTGCTTAGTGTGTACGAGCAGTTTGTCCTCCCCAGCAATGGCAATCTCACCCCAGAGATGGTATTGCTGATGCTGCAGGCCTTTGCCCGCTGTGAGGCACCTACCCCGGCGATGATCGCCGCCGCAGACTCGGCGATGGAGCGGTTGGAGCGCACGGGGAGCAGTGTGGACCACTTCACCCTCCTCTGCGACGAGTATCTTGACCTGTGCTCGGTCCTGGGTGCAGTGGCGACTGCCTTTGGGCGTCTGCGAACACTCGTCGCCCGCGGTGAGTCCGTCTCATCACGGGCTCTCAATGCTATTCTTCTCTGCAATGCTAACGCGGTGGCTCCCAATGGGTCGAGTCGTATTACCGAGGAAGTGGTACAACTCTTTGAGCTGATCGGCACGCAGCCCACAGCTCACACAGTGGAATGCCTAGCATTTAGCGTCGAGGCCCACGGTGCAACGGACGCCGTGGCGGCATTCGCGGAACGCATTGAGGCGATGCAGCGCACGCTGCAAGAGGCAGGAAGGATGCTGCCTGCAGATGTGGAAATCCCCATTTGCGATGATGATCCGGGTGCGCTGCGGTCGCTGCGAACTGAGTGGAAGCTGAATCCTCGTGATATGGTACTCAAGCGGTACGGCCAACGAACAAGACTTCCTGGGAAAGAGTCCACCAATGTCGGTAGCATGCTGGGCAGCACGATCCCATTCGGCCGAAACCCTGGGGAGAAGATGGTATGAGCTGATGAGCAGGGAGGGAGTCGTGGAGAAACGGCGTGATGACGGTGGACGCTCTGTTTGGTGTTGAAGTGTGCACCGCGGTGGGGCGTGACATATTCACAGTATCTTTCGAGTAGTCAAACCGCAAGCGATGCCATGGGGAGGGGGGTCTGGAACCGCCCGACGGCAACGAAACGGAGGAAAGTTTGTGAGCGTAAGTGAGGAGGGAGGGAGGGAGGGAGGGGCGGAGAAGGTGACGCGGTAAGGACTGCTGTGTCGAGCTCGTGGCAGTGTGGAAGTGCGGTTCCGGGTGGAGAGGAGAAGGTGGCGCCATGTGCTGATCCGTCTGGTGAAGTGGTGTCCGTTTGGGCGGGGCGCCGATTACCGTGCCTGACTTCTCTTCGCCAGCTCACTTCGCTTGACGCGCACTCAAACGCGTGTGCGCCTCTGTGTGAACCTTACGGGAGGACTGGCTGGACTAGAGACCCGACGCGAAAAGAGACCGGCACTGGCAGGAGTGGTGGAGGAGGGGCAATGCTGGAGTGGGAGTGGCCCGCCGTGTGGGACCCGGCGGTGGTTGAATCCGTCCGGGAGGATATCCAGCAGCGCATTCGGCACGCAATGACGAAAAGTAAAAAGGCGCAGATTCGTGGCTCGGTCGTCGTGGAGGACCTGCAACTGGGTACCACTCCCCCGGAGCTGTCGCTGAGCAGCATCCGGGAGCTCTCGGCGAGCCACACAGCGCTCATGGTGAAGCTGCGCTATTCTGGCGATGCCGCTGTGACGCTCAAGGGGTTGGAGATCAACTTGGACACGGTGGCCTCAACGACCGATGAAGCAGATTCCAACCTGTCCCTCCCCTTCTTCTGCCCGTTCGAGATGAAGCTCTGTGACATAGTCATCGACGGAATAATCTCGATTGAGATCTTCCAGGAGCTGGAGGCCAACCCGCTGTATGTTGGGAAACCCATCCTTCCTGCGGACGTACTTGCCCACCCACGCCCGTGGCCGCCGCCGCACGCCACAGCCTCAGCCGGGGGTGCCCCCCATGCATCACTTAGCTCTCTGCCACACGACCTGGGCTCTCTACGCTCGCTGCGTAGCAATGCAAGTGTGGGATGCGTTAACCGCGCTGGGTATGGTGTTCTCGTCGGTGTGGGGGGCCGCGGTCGCATCCGGCCACCCGATGCCCAGGAGCTCGCGGACGGTGGTGTGGCGGTCGTTGATCGTACCTTTGACGCCCCGAACCGCTCCATGGCTGGGAATTACGCCGCCTCCGGCCCCTCACCGCATCAGGCAGCTTCTGCGCGCACGGTGCCGGGCAGTGGCCCTGCGGATGCCATCACGTTTGTGGACGTAGCGTCGAAAAAGTACGTCGTCAAGCGGCGCTACATGAAGGCGCAGTTTTTTGAGGATCCATTGAAGAGTTTCTCAGTCATTTCGAATTTTAGCTCGGTTCATGGGGCGAACAAGAAGATCGAGGGTACGCTAAAGATGCTGCTGCGGCCAACGATCGAGTCACTGATGACAAAGGGTGTTGAAATCCCCCTGCCCCCTGCAGCAAAGAACGCAAGTTAGCGTTCCACCCCGAGTGCACGTACGTGTGTGGTCGTATCACGTGTCGCCAGTCGCTCCCCTTTCACCCTCCTCCAACCTCTCCACCTCTCCACCTCTCCCCCTCTCTTTTCTCCGCACCAAAGTCCTGCTGGCAAATGCCAATCTCTTTGCACGACGCTGAGGGTGCTCACGCTTGCGGCTGAAACGGCTTCCACCCAAGTGCGCCTCCCATCCTCTCGCGTGTTTTTCACCTCTGATGTGCTAGAAGACGCCTCTGCTTAGTAACTTGTGGCATCATCGTGCGGCAGTTGAAGCGGGCTTACTGTGCGAGATCCATTTGGAGCATGGCGATGAACTCATCCAGCCGTGTATTCGTCGCGGTTCGGGTGCGCCCGAAGGTGGACGGTGCCAATAACCCCATGCAGGCGAACGAGCGGTACCACCAGCAGGCCTGCCTTGTGCTTTCAGACACCACCCTACGCCTGACGGACGGCCTGCCAAGCAAGGAGAGCCGCTCGTTCACATTCACGCTGGACCGCGTCTTCGGCATGGACACCACGCAGGAGGAGATTTACGAGGAGACGGCGGTCGATGCGGTTGATTCCGTTCTTGCAGGGTGCAACGCCACGATTCTCACGTACGGCCAGACGGGGAGCGGCAAAACATACACGATGCTCGGAGGGATGGGTGCGGCGACGCAGGTGTCCACAGCGGAGGTGGTGGCACCCGACACGGGCATTTTCTTGCGGACGTTGCAAGATATTTTGGGGTACGCACATCGTCGCCGGGCGGAGATGAGCGTGAAGGTGATGATTTCGGTACTTGAGATTTATTTAGATGATGTGAGAGACCTGCTTAGCATCGATAAAAACGGCAAGGCAGCATCGGTGCCGGTGTCAGTCACCACCGACACGGTGAGAACCCCAACGGTAATGGTGAAGGAAATCAGGACTCTTGACAATGCAGTCCGGGTGTTCCAGGATGCCTCCGCACGCCGGATGCAGCGTGCCACCTCAGCGAACGACACCTCGTCGCGCTCGCACGCTATGTTCACCATTGAGGTTTTTCAGCAGCCATTGAATCAGTCGGCAGCCAAGGCTCTCACGGCAGAGTCGCTGCTCGCTCTGCGAGACAAGGCTCAGCTGCTGGGGGTGGAGGGTCGCGGTGGGGCAGACGTGGCCGGCGCCTCGCAGTGGTTCCCAAATGCCCGAAACGTTGCTCTGGGGTCGAGGACGGGACCCATCATGTACTCGAAGCTGACGCTGGTGGACCTTGCCGGGAGTGAAAAGGCTCGTAACGCCCAGGTGAGCGGTGCGGGATTCGAAGAACTGCGCCGCATCAACTCCTCACTTACATCCCTTGGCAACGTGGTGCACAGTCTGTACGAAGGCAGCAAGCATGTCCCGTACCGTGACGCGAAGCTGACGATCATGCTGCGAGACGCGTTCGCCTCTCCGGCATCCAGTGTGGCACTGTTAGTGAATGTGAGCCCCACCGTCCTCACACTGGACGAGAGTCTCTCCTCGCTCTACTTCGCAGATAAGGTGAAGGCCATGAAGACGGCGGCTGGGCAAGGGGGTGTGGACCCGAGCGCCGCCGCACGCGAGGCGGCGTACTTGTCTTCCTTGCGCGCGTTCGAGGCCCTCAAGTCAGACGTACATATCGCCAGCGTGCAGCATGAATATCAGCCACTCTACATCAGGACCGCAGCCCAGGGTGCCAAAGCTGTTCACCCTTTGTTGGATGTGTCACTGAACATCACGCGACGGCTGGACCCCACCACACGCGCCAACGCACTTCGTGAAGTGTGTCAGGCGCTCAAAGCTGCCGCTCAAGGTGAGGCACGCAGGCGGCGGCAGCAGCAGGAGATGGGCGAGATGCTCCATCGCCTCCGCTCGGAGCTAATCGCGGCAAGGGCCACTTCGTATCTCCGAGTGGAGGGGGAACTTTTCCAGCTAGCGACTGACACACCACGGCTGATTCAGGAATTCGAGGCCACCGTGGCGCGATGGACAGCGGCTATTAGCGGGGGCCACATGCAGCTTGCCGCTGCCAGTCGCTCTACCTCGGAAGCTCGGGAGACCGTTGGTACGAAGTCGGCGAAGCTGAAGGGAGTGCTGCAAGCGGAGGCAGAGGTAGACCAACAGCTGGCAAAACTGTCGGGGGACTCGGAGTTGTGTGAGCTTGCGTTTCTAAAAGATGAGGGGGAGGTGACGCGCTGGCAGTGGGGCCGCGCCGACGAGTGGTGGGACGTCACGGACACGTCCTTGCGCAACATCGCAGATTATCTGGAGCGCAGCAGCAAGCTGCTGGACGTACGGCGAGAGGCCGTGCTGGCGGAGGTGGCGTACCACACCACGAAGGCCCAGGTTGACCCGGGGCCGGTGTACAAGTGGCTCAGGCATGCAGTGTGGGGAATGGCGGGGAATGCTGTTGCTCAGTCGGAGAGGCAGCAGCGACTTCGGAATCCGGAGGCAGCCGTACCGAAGGTGACCACGCCACCTGTATGTCGCTTCGAGCTGGAGCAGCTCGTTCTCTCCGCGTGCCAACCGCGGCAGGGCGGGTCGAACGGGCCGCCCAGCGTGCCGGTGGATAGGGCATCGCACCGCAAATCCTCTGAGCATGGCGACGTTGTGCCAGTGCCACGAAATGGCCTCGCGCCCGGTCAGGGACCCGCCGACTACGTTCGCCGCCAGCGCCAGCGCGCCTCGGGGAGTTCGATGGGTAGGCGGTCTCACTACGATGACCCGCACCTCATTGACGACGTCCTGTCCTACATGGAGCTGGGCGGAACGGTGCTCAAGCTGGGCCGCTACCGTGCTGCCCACAGCCGGCTGCTGTTCCTGTCACACAAGCCTGCTGACAAAGCGTCTCCATATCACCTCTGCTGGGATTCGTCGTCCAGCCTCGGTACGGGTGGGGAGGGGCGCATCCCTCTTTCATCGGTGACGAAAATTCTGCTTGGGCAATGCACTCCGAACTTTCAGAAGCGGGGCGACCCAGCCAAGTACTACAGCTCTTTCAGTCTTGCATGCGGGGCACTGCAAAAGCCAGGCGGCCGCTCGCTGGAGATCATGTGCTCCACCGCTCAGGAGATGGAGGCGTGGGTGTTGGGAATCGCCTCGATCACCAAACTGAATCCCGCTTTTGGTGAGCCGCTGGAGATGCTCCCTGGGCAAGTCAGCGGCCTCACCGACGCGGAGATCATGCTGTGCCGTGGGTGGCACATCCCCCCCGCGGTATTATGCGAGTCGCGCCAGCAGATCGAGCGGTACATCGCTAAGCACTCAGGAACATCTGCGATGCGCCTTACCCCCGGGGAACTCAGTCAGCTGTCTCAGCTAGATGTTTTCCGAGCAAGTGCGCTGTGGCTATTCTTTCGGCGAGGGAAGCTTCTCGAGAACCCAGCGCATCGCCTGTACTGCTACATTGCGGACACCGATGGAGAAACGACCACGGTCACCACGATGGGCGTAACCGGCCAACGTGATAGCGCTGACGAGGAGGAGGAGGAGGGAGACGACACTCATACGCCCATCCCCACCTGCAGCACCAGCTCGCGACCCAGTGTGGCAACCTGAATCGGTGGTGCGGAGAGTAGAGCACCTGCAGCCAGAGTGTGGCCCGCCCACGCTAGAACGCGCCAGATCGGCGCCTTGAAGTTGTTGCTGCCGGCTGTGCTGCTGTTTCCGTTTCTGCTTTTTTCTTCTTTTTCAGGACTATATCGCTGGGCTACTGTTGTTGTTGTTGTTGTTGTTTTGATTTTCGTTATCACCAAGTATGTACCAGGCGGTAGCAGTAGAAGGTAGACGTGGGAGAGCGAGTGGGTGAGCCGTAGAAGGCGGAGGTGGGGTTTGGGTTGCGCCGGGCAAGTGGGCGTGGGGAGGCAGCGGGACGTTGCTGGACAGCGGAGCTCCTCACACCCACCAGCGTCCCAGCGCCCGTGGACCTGCACATCCAGTCACCTTCCTCTCAGAGGACCCCACGCGACGCCGCGCTACACTCCCTCACACGGCACGGCTCGCACGTGCGAGCAATATGATCCGAGCGGTAAGCGGTGCCACTCCCTTCCCATTCCACTGCCCCTCTCTCGTTGTGCAGTGTGGCTCCGCCCCCGCCCCCCTTGCACTCGCAGTCCGCAGTGCTACGTATCACCGCACCTTTTGCGTCAGTCGGTTCTTCGGAGTCCCTACCAGCCCCTCATTCTTCGCCTCCCCCCCCCATCCCTTTTCTTTCCTTTGGTGCAGTAGAGTCCGGTGGCACCGCAGCTCTAACCTCTCTCTGGTCGCCACGGCCATAGATATAGAACGGCCAGTTCACTGCTTCCCCGGTGCACCCACGCCCTACGCTCTGCCCCTAGGCCCAGCACCCCCCCCCCCAACAGCCCTGGCCGCTGCCATGTACAATGGTCCGCAGGGGGTCGCCAATGCTGCTCGTAGAAGGATTCTGGTGCTGCGTGGTAGTCTACTCCCTAACCCTACCAACTCAGCGGCCTTCTCTCGCCACGCGGACGGTAGCGAATCGTGCCTGAGTGACCAACTGCCTTCATTGCAACGTGCTCCCACCAACTGGCCACAGCTGTCCCACACGTAAACTCCGTTGGTGCCATACACCTACGTGCGAGGGTGAGTAACTCATTCGCATTTCAAACCCCCTTAGCCTCTTCCGCCCCGGCACATGCAGGCGCCAGATGAACGTCGTGACGCAAAGAAGGAGGCTGTGGCACGGCGGAGGGGTGAGCACCTTCAGTGGAAGCGTGTGTTTTTTCAGCCGCGCCCCCCACCTGCCTTCATCCCACAACGACGGAAGCGACCCCCGTCGATTGGACGCGCCGCTACAGACACCCTCTTTCGCAGAGCACTGGTGATCAGTGTGCAGGGGGGGCAAAGCCCCAGTAACAGCTGCCTGCCGCCGACAACTTGCGCAACCGATGCCCCGTCACCGTGGTCAGCCTCAAAGCAAAATTCATCGGTGGGCAGGTGTGTCACATCAGATGTTACGCCTACAAAGCCACGAGAGCGCGATCGGCAGCAGCGGCGGATTGCTTGGGTCCAGAGGATGTCCGCGGAAGCGGCGCGGCGTAACCCTTACTTAGACATCAACATTCAGTCGAACCCGAAGCGCACGGTGATAGTGTTTCGCCTGCCGCGGTTAGCATCAGAGGGTGATGTGCGTACGTGGGCGGAGCAGTTTGGTCGCGTCACGCGGGTGTCCCTCATTCGCGACCGTGGCGGCAGGAGCCGTCGCTACGCTTTCGTGGAATTTGGCCACGATGCGGAGGCCCAGGCCGCAGTGGCGGCGGCGGCGGCCCGTGGAGCGCGTGGGGGCTGCGGTGGCCGTGGCCCTGGAGCGATGGGGCCGCCCGGCCGCATGCGGATTAGTGGGTCAGTAGTGCGCTGCGCCTTCGAGCGCGGGCGGATGGACCCGCACTTTCTGCCGAAGCGCATACGTGCGGCACTGAGTGAGGGGCTTCACAACGACGCCACGACACCACTTGAACTGAATGAATTAGGCTGCACAAAGTCACGCCGAGTGGATCTCACCGATACCAGCTGGAGCACGCATCCGGGTGCTCAGCTACCTGCGGGCTCCGTCGCGCAGAGCGCGGCCAACGCCGGGGAAGACGTGGACGAGCTTCTTGACGAAATCATGAACCTGTAGCGCGGTACCCACATGTCTCTGTCTTCATGTCACTGGCATCACCCGATCAGTAGGTCGTGCTGCACTCTCTGTAGGGTGTGCTACGGGCTGGCGGTCAAGGCTGTGCAGTGAGGGCTCTCCACTTCAATGTCACCGCTGGCGTGGCGGCGTGCTTGCATCATGCAGACCCCCTCTCGCTTAGACCACACACGCCACCCTCCCACACGCGCATGCCCCACACTGCCAATAGTGCGCACCACAACCGCATTCCTTTGGTAGCCATTTGCTGCAGTGTGAAAAAAGCGCAGCCAAGGTCTTTTCCACTCGGTGTGTAACGGGCTCACACCTGCTCGTGTGTTGGGGCATAGGGCGTGATTTGGGTGAGCCTGCTTCAGACGCTGTGTGCGTGGGGGTGTGCCTGCATTGTGCCAGCGCAACCAGGTCACCCTCCCCCTTTCACCCCCTCCCCCCTCTGGAGATCGCTGTCACCCGCCATGCAGACGTACACGACGCAGCAGATCATGGGGGTTCGTCTCCGTTACACGGAGCTCCCGTACCCGGGGTTCTCACTCGATGAGGTGGTACGCAGGAAACGGACCACGACGATGAAGTTGACTCGCAGCGAAAACGCGTGGACGTTGAAGGGAACCGCCAAGTCAACTGACGAGTGGGTGCGACGCCTGGTGCAGGGTACTCTCAATAAGCTCGCCCCCGAGAAATACACGGAAATGGCTGCGCAGCTGTGCAACGCGACGCTTTTTTCGACCGACTCGACCCTGCGCACGACCGTGCAGCTGATCTTTAACAAAGCGCTGCAGGAGCCAGGTTACAGTGAGATGTACGCGCGGCTATGTCACGAACTGGCGCGGTTCGAGGTGACGAGTGTTAACGCGGATTCCCAGCCGGCGAACGGCAAACTCAAGTCTCACTTCCGTGATGCCATTGTTCACATTGCGGAGGCCGAGTTCTTCACCCGTGTGGCGCCACCAGAAACTACCACTGTTGCTGCGGCAGACAACGATGATGCCGAAGACCCACGGGCCCGCTACGTGCGGCGCAAGCGGGCCAATATAAAATTTATTGGGGAGCTGTTTATGGCCAATGTTGTGTCTCTGACAATAATGAACCAGATCATTCGCAGCATCATGGGAGCCGCCCTCGAAGGGAACTGCCCGCCGAGTGACGACATTGAAATCCTGACAGAGTTATTTGAAACCATCGGCAAGACGCTCGACCAGAAGCCGGACATGCGCAAAAAGATGAGCGAGTACTTTCAGCACCTGGATCGACTCAAGGTGGCGACCAGCTACCCGCCCCGCATCCGCTTCAAAATTCTGGACCTCATTGACCTGCGACGCAACCGATGGGAGCCGCGTGTGATTCGCGCCCACGCCCAGGCCCCGACCACCCTTGAAGAGCAGGAGCAGCAGCAGCAGCAACAGGAGCTGGCACGGCAGCAGCAGCTTCAGCAGTCGGGCTACCGTGGGACGAGTAGCGGCTATAACCCACGCTCCCCTAACTCACCACTTGGTAGCAGCAAGCGCAAGCAGCAGAATCAGTACGGACTCTCGGCCTTCCAAGATGTACCATCGCCATCGTCCAGCGGTGGCCGTGGGGTGGAGTCGCTCTCATCATGGCGAAACGTGGTGGCATCGACGAGCACAGCGGGAGTTGGTGAAGCGCAGCCCGCGTTGGCCACTGCTACCGCTACCGCAACTAGCGCCGGTCCCAGTACTACACCGGGAGTTGGAAGCAGCACCCCCGTACGCGGCGTGGTGCACTTTGCGCCCCGTGTCCACAGCATGCTTCAGGAGTGGGTTACGGAGTGCTCGAACGACTTCATTCCCCAATGGATGGACGAGTTCCGCAACTGCGTCACGAGCTTCCCCACCAGCATGGCACTGTGCACTGCTGTCGCGGCGGAGGTTGTTCGCACCACGTGCATGACCACAAGACGAGAGGCGCAGAAGGAAGCGAGCAGCTTTCTTACTATTGGTCTCAATTTGACCGATGACGAAGTGTTTGGCGGCTTTGCCTCTGCCTTGGCTACAGCCATCGAAGATGGGGTCTTTGAGGACGTTCCTAAATTCAGTGAACGCTTTGTGGCAATGCTGTCATACGTGTCGGGCAGTGAGGTACCGACGGACCTGTACTACGACACGGCAAAACTGCTGTTCATGGTGCACTCCAGCCTCACGGAGACAGAGGAGGAGACGGTGGACACCTTAATGAGCACCTGGAGCTGCCTGCCACTCCCAGAAGTGGAGATTGATATGCCACCCCCGGTTATCACGACCATCGCCGAGTCGGCTGGACCTAACCAGTACGCACTCGCATGTGCGATCATCTGCTCCCTCATCGCGCGTGGTCTCATTAGTGCGGAGACGCTGGCCGAGTGGTACGCAGAGCCGATGAGTGAGGTTGCCGAGGCTGTCAAAGCACTGGTGCATGCGGCTACGCCGGTACCGCAGCAGTCCTTGGTGCAAGAGGGTTCCTAGCAGCACCAGGTTGAAGAACGCATGCGTGCTGGAGCTATGTAATTCTTTGTGTCAGGTGTAGAGGTCGTGGACCATGGAGAGGAGGTGGCAGTTCCGCGATTGCAGAGCGGCACGGCTAATGAAGATGAAGGGGAGGAAAGATGTGGCAGGTATGCGTGTGGCGGAGATGCGCTACTGTGGAGAGGATGTGAGGTGGTAGCCACCTGCGTGGGAACCAGCGGCCCATGCGGCGCAGGCGGTGTCTTATTGGGAGCACGCAGCGACCCGAGAATCCGTGGGGTCCCCATAGGTGACGCATCGCAGTGAAGGGTGGGAGGCTGCCGTGAATGGCGCAGTGGTTACGTGTGGAAGACGGCCAACGCATACTCTCCGGCATTTTGGCGCTGCTAATGATAACAGGTCGCGCTCTTAGGACAGAGTTGGAAGTGGGGTGGGCTAAGTGGGCTGAGTGGGCTTGGTGGAGGTCCACTTGGTGTACCGGGACGTTGGCAGCCCGTCAACCTCAGCGGAGCTGCTCCACAGTCAGTGGCGGCGCCCCTTGTGCAGCGCTTGCACGCGAGCCGGCCGCCGTCGTGCCTGTGTGTCCATTCGCCTCGCCTCCTTCACTCACCTTCCAGCACCCACACGCGTACTCTTACGGCTACCTGCGCCCATACAACTCCCGAGGACAGTCTCCACTGCAGCTAGCAGTTACGTGTACACGCTTCACCCACTGTCGCCCCTCCCCCTCCCTGCTCGGGACCACTCACGCCTTCATTACTCCTGATCTATCAGCGTTGGCGTGGACAGTGCTCTATCGTCGATCGCGGAGCTGTAGTCGGGACCGATCGTGCTGGCTGTGAAAGGCCTCGTGCGTACTGAAGTAGGAAATCAGGCCGCGTAGAAGTCTGACACCCATCCCCCTCCCACTCAATTTTCCTCCCCCCCCCCTCTGCAGTTTCGGTGAGGCATCATGTCGTTCAAGCTGCTGCAGCGTGTCACGATCGGCACGCTTTTCGCCGGTATCGGTGCATACAGCTGCTGCTTCGTCGTCTACCCCGGTGAAGCTGCCATCATCTACAACAAAATTCATGGCATGAAGGAAACGGTCTACGGCGAGGGTATCCAGTTCCGCGTCCTCGGTCTTGATGACATCAAGCGGTACGATATTCGCATCCGCCCTCGGCTTCTGCAAACGGTGACAGGGACGAAAGATTTGCAAATGGTCAACATTCGACTGCGTGTGCTGTTTCGCCCTCAGGTGGATCGCTTACCGCAATTGTATCGTACGTTTGGGACGGACTACGATGAGCGCATCCTCCCGAGCATCAGCAATGAGATCCTCAAGGCCGTCGTGGCAGAGTACCAGGCAGAGGAACTAATCCAGAAGCGTGATGCGGTTTCAAGTCGCATCTTCCAGCTGATGCAGCAGAAGGTGGGTCAGTTCGGGCTGCTACTGGAAGACCTGTCACTGGTAGACATCCAATTTGGCAAGGAGTTCATGATCGCGGTGGAGCAGAAGCAGGTGGCCCAGCAAGAATCGGAGCGCTTCCGCTACGTTGTCTTGGAAAATGAGCAGAAGAAGCTTGCAGCAATCATTCGGGCGGAGGGTGAGGCCGAGTCTGCGCGACTAATATCTGAGGCGACGAAGCGATCTGGCAGCGGTATTCTTGAGCTGCGCCGCATCGAAGCTGCCGTGGAAATCGCAGCGAACCTGGCCCCAATGGAGAATGTGGTATTCGTTCCTCAGAATGGGAACATGCTGCTCAACCCTGGCCACGGCTCCAGCCCCTTTGTGGCCAAGTAGCCCCGTGTGATAGGTTACCGGGCGGCGTCCTCCAGTGCGTCTTGACTCCGGCTTCATGCGATTGCGGCACGGGAGAAACGAGTCAAGCTGTAGATATGGGCAGCGATTCTGGCCAGGATTCCGATGGACAGAGGTAACCGCAATGGTTGCGCTGGGGTGACAGCAGTGGGTAGTTTACCGCACGCTGAGTTGTGCAGGAGGGAGAGAGAGAGAGAAGGGATGGTGGCGTCGTGGTGAGATCTAAGGCGTAGCTGACAGACGTGGAGGATGGTGGCAAACTGATCAGTTGGCGAGCTGGGGTGAGAGGAGGTGAGAGGGGTTTGTGGGATGTCTTGGCATGCATCCGCCACAGTAGGCTCTGGGACACCATACAGCTGCGCATGTTGACTTAGGCTGCTGCGGGCACGACTGTGCCACTATGATAGGCGTGGCCATGCTTCTTGGTAACGTGGTGAGTAGTAACGCGACGTCTGCCACTTAATGCACCGGCACACCCACGCCTTCTCTCTACTCTTGCTCTCGGCATGCGTAGAAAGTGGTAACTAAAAACAGCTGATATAGCTTTGAAGCAAAGCAGGCGCAAAAGGCCCACGAAGGCGGGTGTGGCGGACCATAGGTGTACCACGAGCAACACAGCCCACTTCCTTGGCAATGCCCCGCGCCGAGGGGACTCCCGGCGAGACTGGTGCGGTGCTCGTGCGGGCCATCACCCCGTGTGGGCCACTCGTGCTAGTGGGTACAAGCAGTGGGTGGCTGCAGGCATATGCCCCAACTAGCCTAAGTCGCCAGGGAGATTTTGCGTGCACCTACTCGGTTAAGCTTCATGCTGGAGCGGTGTGGTGCATTGCTATCTGCGAAGCGTCGCAGTCGGTAGCCACTGGCGGTTGCGACGCGGTGTGCACTGTTCAGCCCCTCACCGCAGTGGCGCCACAGACGCCGCTGAAGAACGTCGCCCCATTGGCAAAGCGGCTCACGGCCCACACACTTCCCGTCACCGCGCTGCTGTTTTCGACCTCTGGCGAGCTGCTCCTCTCTGCTAGTGCAGATGGCCGAATTGCAATCCACCGCGTGGAGTGCAAAACCCAAGCTAGGTTGGGAGTAAGCTGTGAAGTGCTTCGCTCCATCCACGTCGGGTTCCCAATCTACTGCGTAGCATGGTCCCTTGACGAGACAACGGTGTTTGCGGGTGGGGAAGGCGTGGCAGCTGTAGATTTGCACCACCGCAGTCGCATCCGCGAGCCTCTCGGCTCTGTCGGTACGATGCTCAGCAGTCCGACCGTGGACCCTGCAGTGACGCGGCTGATGTGGCGGGCCCCTAACTCGGCCACCTCCACCGATCCACCGGCGGAAGATCCCGTTACGGTCACAGAAGATCGATTCGTGCATCGTCTTTATGTGCCCGGGGAGGCCCGTGACGGTGCTGGTCAGGTTAAAGCATACTTCGCGCTGTATGATAGCGTGACAGCCGCTCCCGGAAGCGCGGCGCGAGCAGCTGGAGCGGGCGGGTTTGGCCCTGGTTCCACCGTGGCACCGTTGGCACATGTAATGTGGGAATCGTGGCCGTCGGTCTCTACAGCGGTCTGGACAGCTGTGATGTCTGACGAGAGCTGGGGTGTGGCAACAATGGTCACAGCACCGCTGCGCACCGATCCCCTAGCGGATACCATGGGCAACGATGCGGGCGGGGCATGCATGACTGGGGACCATCTACATCCGCAGTCGATGCCTCGCCAAGTCGGCGTCTTGTGCCCGCGGCTGGACGCGTCACGAGGGCCCACGCCCAGCATGACAGAAGCTGGGATGGAGGCCACCAGCATCCGCTTAGGTGGACGCGCGAAAGATCGACAGAAGCGGTCGAGGACGAGTGATGACGTAGACCACCAGCTGGAGGTGGCCGAGCGACGCCGGGAGGAATTGCAGCGGGAGTGCGACACGCTGGTAAGAACGATTCGGGGTAACGTGGTAGGCGTGGGTGGGGGGCTGTAGCGGTAACCGCAGCCGTAACGCGGAAGCAGCGTCCGTAGTGCCTCTCTAACCGCGCACACTACTTCCACCGAAGAGCAAAACCGAGTGGAGGTGAGGTGCGGCAACGTTGGTGGTGTGGTGGGCACCATCGGCTTGTGCATTGCACTAGCTGCCACTCCAGTCCCTTTCGCACCCTCGCCGTCACTCCACATGGACCACTCGCGCGTACTTGGCTGCGCGGTAACGAACTGGGCAACTCTCGCTGCCTTCTGGGAGTCCGCGCGGCTAGTGCTCTCTGGATGTTGTAGAAGCGGTTCGAAGGTCTCTGAACAGTCTTTAGATCGGCAAACGCAAGTACTGCGGTGCCAGAAATGCTGACGGCTCCGCCAGGGGCGCCAAATCTTGCCGCCCTCGTGGGCCACGAGGTCGCCCATCAGCTTCTGTCAAAGGCCGGCGGCCTCGGCGTGCTTTCATCAATGTCTCACGCAGCAGTTAGGCATGTCGGCCTCGATGACATGGTTGGACCTGTCCAAACCAGTGAAACGTCACCTTCGTCCGCTGCGGCTCATCGGCGACGTGCCACGCTTTGCCGGCAACTGCACTGTGGGTACCTCGTTGGGGCACCACTGTTTGTGGAGCACTTCGGCACGACCGTGGAAAGTGACGCTGGTGGGGAGCTTGACCCGAGCGAGTTGGTGGCGGCAAGGAAGGCTGTCGCAGTTCTTAGCCGCAAGTGTGCCATCGTGATCAAGGTCGACGCCGCTGGCAGCAGCTCCGATGGCTCAGTAGGGGCCGCAGAGCGGGAGAAGCTGCACGCGCAATTCGAAACCCTTCTGGTAGAGGGCAAGGTGACGGAGACAGATCTGCGTGCGCTGCCCGTCCCACAGATCTTTACTCGCCGCTCCGCCTCCGCGGATGAAGGCAAACGACGGGGCGGACGCAAAATATGGAAGAGGCGGGAGGCGCAGAAAGAGGTTCCGACTGCCGTGGAGAGGGCCGTGTCGCGTGTGCGGCTGGGTGTCAGCGAGGAAGAGCAGATGGAGGCAGTGATGCAGCGACCGGACATCCGTGCTAGTCTGTTCCAAGAGGCAGTGAAGCGACCCCGCGAGGCGTCACCGCCTGCTAGCGACGAGTACGGCGACCTCTCCAGCCTGCGGCTGTAGGGCTCCCCAGTGGGAAGGGTCACGCGCCCCCCAACCTTCCCCTGCCTGCTGCCTCCAGGCCCATACCTTGGTGCGTGTACCAGGACTTGGGTGTGAGCCTACCAGCCCCTTCCCTCCACTCGCACATGCACGTGAACACGGGCACTTTGCTCGCGTCGACGGTGCGGGTAGTGGCTCGCTCTGCACCACTGATGACTGGCACCGGCTGGGCGTACTATGCGAAAGGGGAAGGGAGGGGGAAAGGGCACGCGACTCTGCGGGCCCCCTGCACCCCCCCCCCCGGCGGTGGAAACTGCCTAGCCACCCATGAATAGGTGCGCTGCGCCGCCCCGTGCCTGACGCGGCAGCGCCCCGGGCAGCCACATGGCCCAGCCGTCAGCGCCACCATAGCCACTGCCGAGCCCGAAGTGTGGGGTAGCCAAGCGAATAGGCATTTCTTTCTCTTCCCCTTCTCAGAAACACAGACTCTCTCACTCACTCACACACACACACACACACACAAACTCTCCCTCGCAGCTCTGGCTGAGCCTGTGGCGGGTAGGACGAACCTCGCTGGCCCTCAGGATGCAAGGAACACACTGGCACGCACTATGCCCAGGGAAGTTTGTGGTAGGGGCCGCTCAGGTAGTTCCATTGCGATGCTAGCACTACCATGGTGTTCCGTCTCGACGTCGCCGGTAGTGGCCGCTTCGCAGCTCCCTGCTGCCGCGGTGGTGGACGCGGGAGTATCTGCAGTTACTCCAGTAGAACCTGCAGTAAACGGCCCAGACTGCGCTCCGCAGATATCGTGGCGAAGTATCGCGGGACTTCACGTGGGGCTGGCCGAGTCGCGACTTCCCCCAGCTTATCTCACTGCCCATATACCGTTCAAGCTGACATGCGAACAGTTTAAGTACGATGTGCGGGACTGGAATGAGGAGTTCCAGTCTTTATGGGAGCTGGAGTGCAGTCCCGCGACATCCAGCTCCATCGATGAACCTCTGCTAGCACTGCTGAAGGAATTTGAGACTCATTGCTCGGCCACCCTGAGCACCGCGCTCTCGTCGCTGCCGCTCAGAGGCTCCGCTGATGACGATAATTCTACGTTCGCCAGCGTCTTTCGCGTCGGCAACATCGTGTTCACCATGTGGAAAGACCCCAAACTGGCCTTGAACATACAAAAGTGCTTTCGCGCCCTCTTCGACTGTCGTGTCGCCAAGGTATGCTTCCCCTTAACGTGCTGCTTTCGATATGTTCATTTCGGAATAACTGCACAGGCATTGTTTCCGTTGCAAGATGGTCAGGGCCCTGTGTACCGCGGCGACGGTGCCCCAGACCGCGTGCTTCACCGGCCACTGCTGGACTACGTGGCACAGCTACTGGAGGCCCTTTGCGTCCCAACGAACCACCACGGTCTGCAACGGAAGCAGATCGGGCTGGAGGTGTACGAGTCGCCGGACATGAGACTCTACGTAGCCAACCCGATTGGTGCTCTTCCACCTGTTTTGTCTGTTAAGGAGGAACTTGGCAGCGACCTCCACGCCAGTCCGCTGTGCCGCCGAAGTTTTCTCACGCACTATGAAGCAGCACCCCGCAAAGAAAACTTCCGCGCCACGTACGAAGATCTCATTCGGCGTAGCAAGGCGGCCCTGTTCGGTGTGCTCCGAGAGCCTGCTGCCAGCCGACCATCTGCGCTGGTACGCGTTATCCATGCAAGCAGCGTGAATATCTGTTGTCTCGGTGTGGTGCATGCTCTGCTTGACGCCACCGAGCACGAAGGCAAGGAGGCATTGCTGCATGTGGTGCGCGTCGAGATGGTCGCGCGAGCTGTTCGGCGCCTGATGTGCGACCAGATGTGTGCTGATGGTGCGGGGTGCTCCGTAGAGGAGGCGCAGGCGTATCTCACACGCACTGTCGCGTCGGTGCTGGACCTGAACACTAGTCGATTCCACCTTGGGCTCTTCCCCATTATTTGTGACATGTTCGCGGACAGTCACGAGGGCAGCAGCGAAACCCTTTCTGACCGGCTACTGCACACCCTGCGCACGTTTCCGTCGCACATCACGAAGCGCTTCTGTGAATTGTGTGGATTTGTACTTAGCCGCGGCGACCTGGAGGATGTTCTTCTCCGCCCGTCAGCACATAACTTTAGCCACTACTTCGACGGCTTCGTCGCGGCCGCCCGAACGGTGACACTGATGAATAAGGAAGTAGATGTGCAGTATCCGCGCGGCTATCTGCTCTCGTTTATTCGACCACAACGCTCTGCTCACCTCTGCAAGATTGGCCGTGTAGATCTCG
>PGOM01000083.1:84113-104499 GCA_002921335.1 Paratrypanosoma confusum | reverse complement strand
CCCCCCCCCCCCCCCCCCCACAGAAAAAACAACAACAACAACAGACATCACCCACCCACACCGGCGTCGGGCGATCCCGTGACTGGGGAATGGTGGATGCGGTGCGGTCTAGTATGGAAACAGTACCTCCAGCATGTTGCGCAGTGGCCCGCGGTCGTACAGCCCCTGCAGTGAGTTCAGCACGGCGTTGCGGACCGCCTTTCGATAGATCTCCTCCGTTTTCTCGTTCCTCGCTAGGACCTGCTGCTGCTCTCGGAGGAACAGCTTCGCGGCGATGGAGTGGCCCACACCGGAGGCCGGACCGGTCGGAAGCGGTTCCAGCGGCGGGGGCGGAAGGATCTTGCGCAGTGCGAGTGGCTTCTTCTCCGCGATCTCCTCCAGCCGCTGTTTCACTTGCATCGCCTCGTGGTACACCTCCTCGAGGGTTTTGCGGTCTGAGACGAAGGTGGCGGCGTCTTCCATCTTGCTCAGCTCGTATGCGGTCAGGTTGAACAGGCAGAACGAGAGCTGGTAGCCCCAGAACACCCACAAGACGATGCCGATGAAGACGGCGAAGAAAATCAGGCACGAGGCCATGGTCTGGTGCGTCACGAGAATGGCCACGTAGTCCAGCACGCCGATGGGAACGGAGTACCCGCCGCGGATGTACATGCGCCAGCCCAGCAGACGGTGCCGCTGCAGGAACTGGTAGAGCACGGCGATCAGGTCGACGGTGGCCCAGGTGCACGACACGGCGTGGGTGAATAAGAAGAGGAGGAACCAGCGGTGGGTGCCCTCCGCCACATCGTTGTTGATCCACGGGCAGTGATGGTCATAGCGGCGGACGCACACGCCACACAGCTTGCAGTGCTTGCTGCGGCACGGGCGAGGGACGCGGCAGGTGTAGCACACTTGCCCGAGCGGAGCGGGGCCACCAGGGCCCTTTTCGACCCCTGGGCAGGCACGGCACAGCCCCTCGTGGTAGTCCGGCGGGAGCCGCACGTCGCCGGAGCCAGCGATGGCGTACACCATCCCATCCACGCGGTACTTGGTGTTCTGCTTGAACTCCGCGGCCGGTGAGAGGGGGAAGGACCGCTTGGTGTGGGGCTTGTGAACCCGGGACCCGGTCGTCGCCCCCGCAGCCACCGGGGACTTCTTGCCGTCGGCGTGCTTGCCGAAGGCCGCCTTGTGGTCTTCCCATGCCGCGATGGGCGTGACGATCCCGGGGTTCGAGAAGACGGAGAGGAGGTAGAACACCTCGCTCTGGAGGACGAGGTACCACGAGATGCCCTTCGCGATGCGCGAGGTCTGCAGCGTCGGCAGCATGTAAAACAGGTACATCACCTCCGCTGGAATCACCAGGACAATGTAGAACACCACCATGAACACGTTGCGCTCCGAAAACGTGTGCTGCACGCAGCGCCCCAGGCGGCGCTCTCCGCGACTATAACTACAGCATGCGCAGAACAGGCAGCAGAGGTACGACCCGCACACTTTCGGCAGCGACTGAAGGCGGTTGTAGATTTGACCCACGCAGCCGTCGCGGTGGTAGCGAGAGGGCCCCATAATGATAACGTACATAAAGGCGGCTGCCAGCACGATGGTGACCACCGCCGCGAGAAAGACCACGTGACCAGAGTGCATCGCGGCGGCGGCGCCGAGAAAAGGATATGGGAAGAGGGGGAGACGCCCCACGTGCTAGTCTATCGGGAAACAGGAGGCGCCCACCCACGCGAATGTCTCTGACACGGGTGCACCGTCACGCTGTGGAGCCTGTGCTGCTTGCGCGGCGCTGGTGGGTGCGTGCTCGTGCCGCCGCGGCTCTCCCCCGTCGCCACTCTACGGGGTCCGGTGGGGCAGGACCACGCTGGTTGAGATGCAGCCGCCACCCCTCTTTCTTCTTCCCCCTCCCCCCTCACACTACCACCCCTGCCACGTGCCGCAGCGACCGCAGGCGAGATCAAGTGGGTGGCGTCGCTGCATGTCGACCCCAAGTCCCGAGGGGGGGGAGGAGAGGTGGATACACGCATGGATGCATCGGGGCATGGGAAGCCATGCGACGATCCGCCGCCGCTGCCACCGTTGGCGCCAGCGGAACTCAAAAGAAGAGATTGACATCAGTAGACGTACCACCCCCACGACGGTCGTCTGGCCCTCACAACACTCAGATTCACATGCCTGTGCGCCACTGTCTTGTTCGAATGCCACAGACATGGCTTGCTTGTTGTTTCTTTTTTTTGGGTGGGTGGGTGGTAGGCTCTCCACGTACTCCCCCGCCCCGGCGCCTACGGTTGCGGCGGGACGAAGACTGGTTTTATGTGGCCGATTCATTGGGATCCGTGTGGACGGTGGAGCGACATCCAGCAGGCAGCGGTACGCCCGAGTGCGGCGGTTCCATACCAGTTTCAGGAAGTCTGTTTCCTTCAGCCGCAGTGTCATCCGAAAGCGGTCCGAGATAGTCCCCGCCATCCGCCGCGTCAGCCGTCTCACTGTGAGGTACCACGTGTGGCGCTGGAGCACGCAGCTGCGGCTCTCCTATGTCAGGATTTGCAGGGTTCAAAAAGCCCTCTTTCAAGGCCTGGTCCCCGCCAGGGTCACAGTTGGTGTCCTGCTGCCTAAAGAAGCCTTGAGTCGTGGAACCCGCTGCGATGGGGTTCGACACGGGGACTCCCACTTCTGCTTCCGGCCCGGTCCCCAAGACGAGGCTGCCTTCACCGTCTGGGTGGCCGTTGCACGCGGTGTCGTCGGTGGAATCCTCTCCATCGTCACCGACCGGTCCCTCCAGCGCAGAGCCGTGGGGAGACGGCTCTCCCACAGGCTCCGCGTAGAAGCACCCCCACGGCGCAACGGGGTGCGGGGCCGGTGCCGGTGAGAGTGGAGGCAGCGAGCTACTACGCCCTCCGCGGGGTTGGCTGCTCGGAGGGGGTGGTCTGACCGTGGGGGACGGGGACCGCGATCCCATTACCGCAGTGGCCTCGCTCTGGGCGCACGGATCGGGGGAAGGCAACCGGGCTGAGCCGGCGTCGCTGCCCTGCCGACGGTGCGGGAATGGGTCGATAGCACTCTGTCGCCGGCCGGCACGAGGGACCTCAGCGCGTTCGTGGGGGGACGAGCATGGCGGCACCGCCCCACCACCCGCATTGTCGCTGTCTAAGGGCGCTCCCGGGTCGTGGTCCAGGGCGAGGTTCTCGCGCAGCTCCTCGCCATCTTCCCACCCCAGCTGGAAGGACCGAAAGAGCTGCAGCGCCACGTCATTGCTGCGCATTCGGCGGTGCATCGTCGTGGCCGACTGCTGGGCCCAGTGCGACACGTCGAAGTTCTGCGCGAAGGCCCGGGACGCCGACCGCCTCAAGCCCGGGGTCGCAAGAGGCGATCCGGGCGGATCGTCGCTCCCGTCCAGCACATGCAACCGCGACCCAGGTACGCTCTCTCCCCCTTGCGGAAGCGCCCCATTGCCCAGCCCACTCGGGGCGTCGCTGCCTTCGTCACGGGGGTCCGCCGCCAGCGGCGGCAGCTGCCCGTTGCCACAGGAGTCTCTTGGCCGCGACTCGTCGTTCGGCGGGAGCGGGAGCGACCTATCGATGGCCACCTCGACGGAACAGGGCAGAGGATTCCCGCGAAACCCACGCACTTCCGCCGAGCGCTGTAGGCGGGCATCGTAGCGCTGCTGCCGATGCAGGCGCGAACGCACGCTGAGGGGAGGCGCGGTTGTTCGAATACGATTCACGATTTCACCCGACTGAAATTTTTGGGTCCCACCGACGGCCCTGTCGGCCATGGCCTTTTTCTTGCGTGCGCTTGCGGCGACGTGCCGGATGGTCGCCATCCACTGCCGCTTCTCCTCGAAGGTGTCCGCGAAGAAGGTGAGACGGGTGTCGCCTGAAACGACGTCGAAGCAGTTCACCACGTCCAGGGTGGGCGAGTTTTCCACGTCGCGCACCTCCACCGTCTCCAGTGGAATGGACCCTCTCAGGCGAAGCCGCCCGGTGCTCAACTCCTCCACGTAGCACAGCCAATCGCTGAAGAGGATCATCAGCCGCTGGTGGCGACCCCGTCGAAAGCGCTTCACGATCCGCCCGTAGCGGATGAGCTTGCGTGAGTCGTCCATGCACGGTTTGATGATCAGGCGCCGCTCCCCCGAGCCGCTTTCCTCCATGAGGGAGAGCAGCTTTCCCACGTCCTGCTGGGCGATCTGGTCGAGGATGAGGGTTCCCTCCTCCGCGATGCGGACCGCCGCGACGTCGACGAAGCCGGTCTGCAGATCCTTTCTCTCCTCGGGGAGCAGCAGGCTGTTGGTTTCGAGCAAGCAGCGCGCGACGTGCAGGTGCCGGCGTAGCGACGGGAGAGGAGTTCCCAGGAGAACAAGCAGCGTGTACACGCCGTTCCAGCTGGGCGGAATGTCATTCACGCAAGGCAGCACCACCGTGGCCACCTCGTCCACCGCGTCGAGGGAGCTCGGGCGGTACGCCGATTCCGGTATGAAACCCAGCGCGTCGCTGGGTGGTGTGCCGTCGTTCTTCCTCGCCACGCCGGCGACTCGGTTGACGTGGGAGCTGTGGTTGAAAGCGCCGCTCGCGGGAGCAGGCCCACCCGCCCCACTCTCCACCCCGTGGCTACGCGGCGGGACTGCGGCCGTCGCGACTGTTGGCTTGGCCGAAGCACTCTTGTCTTTGATCGGAATACAGCCCCAGAATGCCTCCCGCAGCTCGGCCGCGAGGCCTGGGATGTACACCCAGTTCTGGGGCAGATACGGCTTATTCCCGTCGTTGGCACCATCCCGGCCGGGGGCGGTGGCCGTCGAGCTGCTGGCCCTGAGCGTGAGACTGGTGATGGAGGCGCTCGGGCCTACCGTCGAGGACCCCCCCAAAGGTGAGCCGCCTGGGCATAGTGGCGACAGCCTCACGGCTTCACTCGACTTCGCGACGTGGCCGCTCCCAACGGACGTCGCGTCAGGCTCTCGCCGTTCCAAAGGGTTCTCCGTCTCGGGGAGGGTAATCGTGACGACGCGGGGGTCCTGAGGAATCGCGTCGTCCCCCAGACGCGAGTAGAGGTAGCGCACAAAGGCCGTGTAGCGGTGCAGGGTCTCCTTGTCGCGGGGGGCGATCTGCGCGCCGGCGTTGTCTGACAGCAGCCCGATCGTGAGGGTGTCCTTCGCCTCCCTCGCCAACACGGCAAACTCACTGACGCTGTCACTCGACAGCGTCAGTCCGCAACGCTTTGCTTGGCTCAGTCGCAGCACGCGGCCGAGATCCAGTAGCTCTGGTGCAATGGTGCGGCAGTAGTTCATGGAGTACATCATGTGCTCCGCGGTAAAGTGCCGCATCGTCCCTCCGCAGAACAACTCCAGGATGGCTTTTACCACTTCGCGCTCGGCGTGGTACCGCGAGGTGGCGTTCACCGCCGCAGCATCGCCGCCCGAGGAGGAGATGGTTCGCCGCGGCACCCCTTCGTCGCGCGAGGTTCGGCACTCCGGCGCCGCGTCACGCGGCCCCACGCTCTCCGCGAGCTCGATCACGCTGGCAATGTGCTTCAGCAGCACCGCTTGCGAGTCGTGCAGGGTTTTGAGGTTGGAGAACAGCGACCAGTGCTGCATGAAGGTCAGGATGGACCTAAGTCCCCTGTTCTCCAGCAGCGGTGCGTGAAACTCCTCCAGGACGTACTCCAGCTGCGCCAGCGCCGCGGCCTCCTCCGTGTGAAGCCGGCGAAGAATTGGCAGCCACACCGTGGCGACGACGTCCTCTTCGGCCGGCTCCATCGTGACGGCGGTACCGCCGGGAGCGCGTACCTCCTGAGAAGCACCCCGTTTCGCTTCCTCACCCCGCCCCCCGCGTACCCGCTGCCGCCCACCGCTCCCCGACCCTCAGAAAAACACAATGCGCTGCCGCTGCCGCACCCTAGGGTGGCGATATGGACTACTTCGGGACCCGAGGCCGAGAAGCCGACGATGATGGAGCCAGCCATCCTCGTCGCTCAACCGAAGCCCTTCTCATGTGCACGCGCGCCGCAGGGTCGTCGAGGTGGTGGCGGTGAGGAGAAGGAGAGATGTGGATGCGGCAGTACGTGTCTGGCGCAGGCAGGCGCCGCTTCCCCGCCTCCATTCTCGTACCTCCCCTCCCCCTCCCCTCCTCACGCGCGTTTCGCACGGCCCCGCTGCTGCGTCTGGGAGTCTCTCATAAACATACACACCGCACGCTAGCTGCCGCAGGGAGACTCCCGCAGCTCGCGCCTACAAGACGGCCCGCAAAGCTGCCCGTCTAGCGCTCTGAGTTCTTTCGATCGCGCATCTGACGCGCGTAGTTTCGATCGATAGCGTCTAGCAGTGAGGCCAGCCGCTTTTCGCGTATTTGGTTGATGCGCTGAATCAGTTTTGCCAGCTCCGCGCGCGGGGTGTTTGGTGGGACTGCAGTGCCGCGCACATCTCGGAGCTCCATGGCGGCGGTAACCACGTTGCTGAGGCCCCGCTGGCTGAACCACTCACGGACAGCGGAGTCGAACTTGGAGGCACTCGCACGATCCATCAGAAACGATGGCGGATTGGACCGCGTGCCGTAGTCGCCTGTGAGCGCTTGGTGAAGCATCGTCTTAATGAGGTCGTCACGTGCGGCGCCAGAGGTCGGCCCCTGGACGACCGCTCGCCGGAACGGGGCGACTTCCTGCATCAGCACGCTCACGACATCCAGCACGGAGCACCGCAGGTCCACCGGGGTGCACGGAAAATAGAGGAGAGACAGCATCGCGCGGACCCCACCGAGCTGCACAAATCGGTTCAGGCACAGCGGGTTGTAGTGGCATGCGGCCTCGATCACGTCGAGGAGGGCCACCATCACTGCCTCCAGGCCCGTGTGCATTGGTACGGGGGTGCTATCCTCGACGACTTCGGCCTCGGACGTGTCATGGTCGCGACCGCAGTGAGGGGGTCCGCCCTTGCGCAGCTCCGCACAGCCGGAGGAGTCTCCTTCACCCCGGTCGAAGCAACTGGTGCTCGCTTTCTTGCTCGAGGCGAGACTTGCGGAGGATCCGTTGGCATCCGTGATCGTGAAACTGTTCATCGGGTCAGCCTCCGGTGCGGTGGCGCTACGGCTTGCGCCGCCCCGCTCGGAGCGCTTGCGGTGGAGCGCCTCGATGTGCTGCAGGCAGCAAAGGAGGCATTCCACCGCAAACGGCAGGAAAGAACCCTCCGCGATGTTGCGACACTGCGAGCGAGCCACCATGCACAGTCCCTGAAGGTAGCGTAGCGCCATTTCCTGCTCCGCGTACGAGACCTCCGTCAGCATCTCCTTAAGGTGGTTGCTGGATGCCACGGCGGTGTCCCCCGTCTTCACGGGGTTCTCTATGGCACTCAGCGTTGTCCAGTTCTCCGCTTGCTCCGGCGTCAGATCGACCTTCAGCTGGCCCCCACCGAAGGCACCACTGCGCAGCGCCATGCGCGGAAGAAAAATTCGGTCAAACACTACGGATGTGCAGTTGCACCCGCCGAGGGCCCGCTGCACCCGCTCCCAGGTTTCGTTGCGGTTCAGCGGTCGCGCGGCCGCGGCCGAGCTGCCACCCCGTGCCGCGAGGCCCCCATCCGGCCTGATCGGCGTGGATGGGGACGTCGGGTCGGTGAACGCACTCGGTATGACGGAGGCGCGAATCGCGTCGTACGGCATCGAGGCGCTGAGTCCCGCCGCCAGCGGCAGCTCGTCGAAGCCTCTGGTGGTCTCTTCCCCGGTAGAATGCGCGGTAGCGACGTCGCCCACTCCCGCCCCCCGCGCAGCATCCGCTGCTCGCAGTCGCGGTGCTGGTTCGTCTAGGCTGCTCTTTCCACTCAACGTGATGCTGCTCATCTCCATCGCCATCTCACTGAGCTGCTTCACTGCCTCACGAAGTCCCTGCTGCCGCACGAACGCGTAGGAGGAGCTGATCTTTTCCGTGCTACGACGGAACCGCACCGTCAGCTCTCTATCCTTGAACTCCTGCTCCAGAGCTGCCTCGAAGCACATCACAAACGTGTTCCGTGGTGGCTCCATTGGCGCCTGCTCCGCTATCTATCGTGCACAGCCGCTGCGTGGTCCCTCCCATCCCGGGCGACAGCCCACTCACCCCCATCCCGCACCGCTGCCCCTCGCCACCCTGCGTGCCCTTCGCTTTTACGCGCAACAGCAGTGAAGTAAGTGGGGATGACGCACGACGCACGGTGCTCAGCAGCACCCGTTGCTGCTACCACCGCCACCACCACCCCATGGGCGTGGTGGGTCGAGCGGCGGGCCACGCGCCTGGCGCGCTGGAAATTAGTAGCCATTGCCGAGGCAGCGTATCAGACCGGAAAAAAGGGGGTGGCGCTTAGCGCGACCCGTGGTAGTACACATATCGTCGGTTCCCTCATACGCTCTTTTTTTCGCCCCTCGCTCGCTCGCTCTTTCTCTCTCACTCTCGCGCCCACACAAACGCACACAGACACGCCATAACACGGCTACCATGAGCTTCCAGCGACCCAGCACGAGACGCCACGCCGCGCCAGCCCACGGACACAGTTTCCATTTCCACGCAGTACGCAGGCTTGAGCCGATGCATCGCCCCATACACCTCTTCCAACCGGTGAACGGGCCACATATGGCACTCTAGTATGACGTGCTTCCCGCACGACACCCGCTCCCGCACTCCAGCAGGCGCTTCCGGTAGCGCCACCGCATTTCCCCCATCCCTGCACGGCACCCGTGGATGACGACGCGTGCTTTCTCAACGCCATTCCAACCCTCTCCAACACCCCTTTCCTCTCTCTTGCTCATCTCTGTTGTTTTCTTCCTTGAGCTACCTCGCAGCCTCCTCATCCACTCGGTTCCTGCATCATGGACTTGGCCATGTTGAGACGGTTCTCCGCTTCACGAAGAGTCCATTTGGTGCACGCGCTCGGCGTGCCGAAAATGATTTCATGGAGGCAGAGCCCGTTACGGTACCACTTGAGCACTTGGTCACGTTTCCTACACACAAATACCAGACGCACCTCAGAGGTGGCGCGCGATTCCCACACCTTCTGATGAATGCGCCTGAGCTCCTCCTCGGAGAACTGCTCTTCTGACTGTAGCGGCGGGACACTCTTTCGGCGTCGATCTCTCTTTGCCTTCGCTTCTCGCTCTGACTGCTTCTGGCGCCACTCAGCCATCGACTTGTTGTGAGCCTTGGTGACGCGGTCAATAATCCTCTGCTCCGGCTCGCACGTCATACCCGTTCGATATATGTGAACAGACGGTGTGTACGGGGTGGTGTGGCTGAACGGGATCGCGAAGCCAGCGTCCTCGTCTTCATCACCTTCGTCCTCTTTGGACTTCTTTCGCAGTTCGTCTAGGGCATCTTTTCCCGATTTCCCACCCTTGTTCATCAGCTTGGGCCGCTTCTCCACTCGCGCGAGCTGCTGTCCGTAGCCCCCTCTGATTGGGTGACTGTCCTCCATAAACAATATCCTAGGGAGGTAGGTGTCGCCCGCGGGGTCGACCATGGGCATCTTTGTAAACGTTTCTTCCGGGTTCGGGTTCCAGTTGCCCAGTGCGACGAACTGCTCCGAGTGGGCGTACTCCCCCTCCGCGTCGTCTTGCACCTCCACCAGCGGGTTTTCCATCATGGCGGCACGTGCCTTTGTCTTCACTTTGACAGGCACCAGTGCTCCAGCGAACATGAACGGCACCACCGTTAACGACGCTATTGGCAGCTTTTCCAGCGTGCGCAAATCAAATTCGCTCTTCGAGACGTAAGTGATGTCCATCGCATCGCTCCGGAGGGCCTTTGGGATCGAGTGGAAGCTGGAGGAGACAACAGCCGATGTTGGAAAGGGGAAGTCATGCTTCACCAGCGGGTAGTACTCAAATTCATTCCCCAGCACATGGAACATCTGCATGAGGGTGCTGTGACGTGCCTCCATTTGCACCTCACGATGCTTGGTGGAAAGATTTTCAAACTCTCTTATTTCCTCCGTGCTAACGCCAGCTTCCTCGGGAGTACGCGCGTTGACGATCTGCATTCGCGACGTGATGTTGCTGTACCATGTCTTTAAGTCTTCTTCGATTTGGTTCACTTTGAGGCGGAGCTCCGTGGAGTTCCTCGTATACTGATCGCCGAACTGATCCCAGGCGTTCTCCACGCGCTCAAGGAAGACCGCGTGGCCCTTCTTGACCATGTTATAGTTGTGCGTCGCGATGAGCACCCTGACTTCCATCAGCGCTGCGCAGCCCAACAGGGAGTAGAGCTCCATTTCACTAATCAGTTTCGCCCACTCCTTGTCGGCGCTGCTGTTGCGGAGCTGTGAGACGAAAGATTTGGCGTCGTTCCCGTTGACATGGAGGCTCTCCCAAAATTGGCGTTGCCGCTCCTGTGCCGCCGTGCGGACTGCCTCCTCGGCCTCGTCGCTGCCGTCGCAGCAGTCGACAACACCGTCGTTCACGTGGGAAGGTGAAAGGAGCGTGGTGGGATCGCCTGCGCACGCGAATGGTAAGACAGGCCCAGGAAGCCTTACGCGCTGTTCCTGGAGGGCCTTCAGCGCATCCCGCTGGGGCTGCGTCAGGTGCTTGTAGTCCTCGCCCCACGCGACGGTGAGGGCGCCCTTAGCGCTTTTGGATACCCCCACTTTTCCTCTGGGGGGGTTGCCATTCAGCAGGTCGTCGTCGTACAGCTTCGAATCGCTAAGGCCAGCGCGGCGCTGCATCAACCGGCCCCGGCTCAGCGGTGTGACAATGCCGTTCATCGAGCACGCATTTGTCGTAAGCTCATCTGTTCCATCATCACAATCGCAGTAGTCGTCCCCGAAACGTTCAAGAGCGATCCGCTGCGTCGCAACGTTCCAGCGCTGCTTCTCGTGTTCCTCCACCTCCCGCTTGGACCGCAGCACGGCTCGGAGTGTCGGGAAGAGTGTTTTTTCCGCATTGGACTCCGCCGAGGCGGGGACCTGGGTCACACGCGTTCCACAGCAAAAGAAGTGCTTTCCATTTTCTTTTTCTCGCTCAGTGGCGATGAACCGGTCACTGTACTCTTCGAGGGTGAGTGTCAGGAGCGCAGGGGAGGGTTCTGTGGTGGGCTTCGTATAAGCGTTGCTGCCACTGTCTGCACTGGGCGTGGGGCGTGGCTGCTTTGGGGGTGCTTGCACCGTTGTGCTCTTTGCATTGTTGGTAGTCATCTTGTACGTACGCCGCCCAAGCATGAAGATGTACTCGATGGTTCCATCTCCATCCGCGGCCCACATCACGATGGACAGCAGGACCACCGCGAAGGACACTAGGTAGAGGTAGAACCCAGGCATGCCCGAGGACCGCTGCGGCCTCCCCGTCGCAGGCGGAGGCACTTTGGTGGGTTTGGGAGCCTTTCGGCCATCTGGCTGCTGCTGCTGCTGCTTCGTTGCGCTTGGCTTCTCAACCGAGCTTTTCGGCGGCACGTCGGCCGCGGCCGCGCTCGTGTCTGCCATGACGGCTGGCGGGGAAGGTCAGCCACGGCGGCCGAGGAAGCACCGCGAGGAAGCAAGTGGGAGACCCAAGGGATAATGACACTAAAGAAGAAGTCGCTCCTATTTTTGTCCAACCGCTCCCACGAAGGTGCGCGTGCGTGTGGGTGACGTGGGAGATAGATCGATGTGCAGGCCCCCCCCCCTAGAAGCACCATGAGCACACCATGGGCAGCCACCTGCGGCTACGCCGAAACAAAGACGCACCACGTCATTCGCCCCATCCAGGGGTGCCCACCGCGACCGCTGCATCGCTAGTAGACCCCCCCCTCCCTCCAAGGCGAGTAGGGGTGAGAGGGTAGTGGTGGGAGGCGTGCAGAGAGAGAAAGAAGTACCCGTTACCGTAGCAGCTCTACCTACGGCAGAGCAGCTTTTCTGTTGTCGCCGTGGGATTCTCCATCGCGTAGAAGCGCTCGAACGGGTCCTTGACGATGGGGCCCCGCGGCTCGCGCAGCAGGTCGCTCACTGCGCCGCCTGTGGCAGGCATAGGGGTGGTTGAGACGATGCGGTTGACCACCTCCTTGACTCGCACGCCGGGGGTGATGCCGTCCTGCGTGTTTGCGTTCGACTTCCCCGGGGTGGCGTAGACGCTGAACGTTCCGTCTCCAGGGAGGATGAGCGCTGCCCAGTGATCGATGCAAATGCCTCGCTCGGTGGCGTGGCGCTTCAGCATCGCGTCGAAGTCGGTGGCCCGTGGCGTGAGGTTGCTTTGAGTGCGGTCATGGTGCGGGCAGAGGAGTCCCGGAAGAATCCCGAGGCCGTGCGCCCGGATATAGGACCATGACGTGTTCGTCTCCGGCTCAGGCGCCACACCTGGTGGCTGTTGGAGGCGCTCGACCGCCGCCTTCAGGTATGTTGACGGGTCCGCGGAGTCGCTGTGGCCGCCGGAAAACCAGCAGATTGCCCCCGCGCTGCCACCCGCTAGAATGGCTCCGCGACTCGCCTGCTTCACCAGCTCCTTGTCCAGACCGGTCTCTTCCCAGCGGCGAATAGCATACAGGGTGTTGCCCCCGGGGACTAACACCACGTCTGCGGAGTCCAGCGCAGCCAGGTCTGCGGCGGAGCAGGACTCGACGCATGGATCCGCCACGCTGACACTCAGGATGCGGCAGCTGCGGTGGGCGAACTTTTCGACAAACGTGTTCCTCGAGCTTGGGATATCGTATGCGGGAGTGCCAATGTACACTACGGTCACCGGCTCGGTGAGACTTTGGGTGCCCGGGTTGAACTTACCGGTCATCTCGAGCAGCCGGTCAACCGGGCCCTGCTCACCGAATAGGTCCATGCCGGAGCCACCGAAGAACCCCCGGACCGCGGAAAGATTTATGGGAGTGGCCATTGTGGAGGAGAGCAGACGAGTTGCGAGTATGATTGGATGGCGGCGTGTTGCCAGGCTGCCGTTCTACGACTACTCCCTCAATGCACCCGCGTTCACCTGGAGCCATGTGCGCCGCTGTCGCGTCGGCGTGAGTAACTGCCGCGAATAGCGCATACAGGCGGGCTGGCGTGAGAGCGATCACAGCGAGTGCACGCCGCAGATGGCGGGAGGGGGCGCTGCTCGCGGCACCAAGGGGTGACAACATGGTAGGGCAAAGGGGAACACTGTGGCGTCTGATGTCCCGCCTACCGTTTCACGCGGCCCCAGCGCCTTTGCCGCGCTCAAAGGCACCGTTCACCCAGCGGAGCTGATGCAGCAGCCCGTGACGCACCTGCTGGAGGTACGCCGTTGGAAACAGTCGGCCAGGGGCTGGTGCGGCGGAGGGCAATACCAGTGACTGTGCCTGCGGCGCGGGTTCGCCCGATGGGGTAGGGAGTGGGGGGAGCTGCGGTGCGGTGGCAGGAGGGTCATGGTGCTCCGCGGACACCAGCACCAGCTTCTCCTTCGCGCGACTCATGGCGACGTAGAAGATGCGCCGCTCTTCGGCGATAGCCTTGTCGATGGGGAACTCCCCCTCGTAGCACCCGGGGAGAACCACGCACGGCCACTCGAGGCCCTTGGCTTGGTGCACCGTCGTTACCGCAATAGACCGCGGTATTGCAGAAAGCGCCGCGGGGAGGCTGCGTGCGGGGATACCCGCTACCTCTGGCTGCAGCTGCTGAAACGGGTGTTTCTTCGCGTCCTGGGTCTCGTTAGCGTGTTGCTCATCTTTGCAGAGTCCACGATGAGGCTGCATTGGACTGCGATCCCGCTTCTTGGCGCTGTGCTGCTCCACAGGTGCCCCTTGGCCACGTAGCACCCCGCTCGCGTTAAACTGAGCCGTGATCGCGCTGAACTCACGAAGGGACCGCCGTGAGGCAGCCTCCACACCGCCCCGCCCTCCACGCGGGCGACGGCGACTGATGTCCTTCGCGTGGAGCACCTCTTCGACTACCTCTGCCGACGCTAGCGGCACCTGAAGTGGACCGAAGTCATCGCTCGGAAGAAAGGAAGTGAACTCATCAATCACCATCCGCAGCATCGATGATGGGTCCAGGTGAAGCACTGCCGCCTGCGCGCCTACTGGCGCCGGATGCACCCCAGTGTGCGCCGCAGTCTGGCTGCAGCTCTCCACCACGGTATTGCACGCCCCGAGGAGGAGCTGCACCGCCGAGTACCCGTTTTGCTGGATGGCAGCAAGCTCTCCATCGTCCCCATCGTAGTCATCGTCGTCACTTCCCTCCCACGCCGATGGCAGGTCTGTCTTAGCGGCCGCTCGAACCCGTGCAGGGGCTGGAGGTGGCACTGCTCCCGCCGACACCAACGGGGTGAGGAACCGTGAGAGCGACGGGGGAGGCACCTCCTCCGAGAGGTTTGTGATCCCCGTCGTGACGACACGGAGGTTCGTGGAGAGAAACCCGCCGCGGTCCGCCACAAAGAGCACTACTTGCCGCAGCCCTGCGGCCGAGGGGGTGGCACGCTGCGCCTCCAGCAGCTCCTGCGCCTTGGCGATGGTGTCCACAAAGCGCCTCAGCGCAACTTGCTGACTTTGCGTCGGTTCCAGCTTCTCGTGGATGTGGTGCATGTCGCTCCGGATAAACTCGGTTAGAATGGCGTAGTATGACGTCGTACCCCCCTTGTTTCGTAGGCGGGCCTCGTTCTCGATAGCCTGCAATGTGAAGAAGAAGCGGTCCACGCTACGACCCTTGAGGGCCATGGGGCCCTTCCGCAGCACCCACTCCACGTCGGCGTTGGAGTGGGGCTGCACGCACAGCCGCAAGTATGCTAGCAGAGACTTCATCAGCGTTACGTGGTCTGGCTTCTTCCCCCGCTGCTCCTTTGCAGGAAGCCCCTGCTCGCGCAGTGAGTGAAGGACCCGCGCGACCGTCGCACGAGAACGGCAGAGTACTGCGATGTCTCCGTAGCACAGCGAATGATTGCTTTCGCGAAGCCTCGCGACCAGGGCCGGGATAACGGCCTCGAACTGCTCAGAGGGGCAGCGGCACGATACCCACTCGATCGGCACCCCCGTCAGGCCCATGTGGCTGCTCTGCTTGGCTCCCACCACGGCGTTGGCGGCCTCGACGATCTCGGCGCTGCTGCGGTAGTTGCTTGCCAGAGTGCAGAGTTGGGTTCGCGGGAACCGCCGCTTCCACAGCGCGAGCACTTCAGGCACAGCGCCGCGCCAGCTGTAGATGCACTGATTCGGGTCGCCGATACACGTCACACGCGCAGCATCCCCAGCAAGGAGGGCAATAATCTCGAATTGCACCTCGTCGAGGTCCTGGAACTCATCCACAACAATGTGAGTGAAGAGCCTCCTCAGTACGTTCACCGGCTTCTCTCGCACGTCACGCGGAACCGCTCGCGCTGAGCTGTCCATCGGCTCTTTTTGGGTAGGTGTGCCAGCGAGCATCTGGTAGAACAGCTGCTGTAGGTCCCCGAAGTCGACGGCCCGCCGTTCGTAGTGCAGGGTGTGCTGGTAGAACCGGAAGAGGTAGCGCTCCTGGTTCATTGGATTCGTGTCCACATGTGGGAGCTGCTTCTTTGCCTTGGCGCGGTTGATGTACTCCACGAGCGCAGAGACGGCCTCCTTCCCTTTGGCCACCTCCGCGTGCTGCTGCACCACTCCACGCGCTAGATTGTACTGCATCCGCGGCGTGTATACCTCCGACGAATGCGACAGAAACGCAAAGGGTGAGAGATCCTCCGAGCCAGAAAAGAGCCGCAGGCACTCAAGCCCAAAGGAGTGAAGTGTTTTCAGCTTCAGCTGCCCTGCCGCGTGCTTAAGTTCCGCAGGAAGAATCGCGACGACGCGATCGCGCAGGGCTTCCGCGGCTTGTCTGGTGAAGCAGACGCCAAGAATGCAGCGCGCCGGGACCCCTGACAGGAGAAAGTACGCGATCCGACTTGCCACCGTAAGCGTCTTGCCGCTACCAGCTCCTGCCTGAATAATCAGCGGTGTGCCTATGTCGTACACAACACACTGCCGCTGGCTCTCGTCTAGCGCGGCGAGCAGCCGCTGTACCGGCTCCGACAACGCCGCTACGCTAATTGGAGGTGCCTCGTCGACTTTCAGTGGGCCCGGATCTGCCTGTGGCGACTCCGCATATCCCGCCGCTACGGTGCCGGCGGTTGTGGAGACCCCCGGGGACGCGGAAGCCTTTGCTAGTCCCCAGGACATTGAGGATGACGCCGGGTTCGCGTGGGGCCGCTCGCCACTCCGCTGGGCTGCGGTGACCTTCGCAGTGGCGGCCAGTGTACTTGAGCCGCCGGTCCAAATGGTGCGCCGAGCGGCGCCACTAGTCGGCCTCGAGGAGCCCATACGTTGCCGCCGCCTCCCCCCCCCCTCTCCCCCGTGACTGAAAGTAGCCAATTCTACCGCGAGAGGCAACCTCCACTGGGGAAGAGGAGCGAAGCGATGGATCCGCCCGTGCGGACCAGCCGCAGCCCCCCTCACCCTCCTAATAACCTACGTGGTCAAGAGTGTGGCTGCCTGATGTGGTGGTGGGATAGGCATTTTGGGGTAGAGACGGGATGACTCGAGACAGTCGATGGACACACACCGGTCCCGTGGCTGTGATCGCACACGCGAAGGTGCCAGAGCCAACCAGCGATGCAGCAGCGCCGTCCTGGGCCACACTACAAGGGAGTGAGAGATAGAGAGGGGGAGGGGAATGAAAGGAAGAGCGCAAAGGAGTGGATGGGTGGGGTGAAATTGAAACTACGATTTCCCAAAGCAAGTCCCACAGCCAATACTACACTCAAGATGATGACTACAAGCATCTGGACCACGCCCTTTCTCCGCTCTTCGCGCCGTTACGGCGCACCGTACGCCGTTCCCTAATCACCGTGTGTCATGAGTCCAGGGGAAAGCTACGGGCGCGCCTAGCAACCGCGCAGCCCCTTCTACACCCACTTGCCGATTAAAATACTGGCACGCCCGAAGTGCTTCTTCTACAAGCAATAAACGAGAGCAAAGCTGCGTCCACCTCCGCCCTCGCACACGCCATTCCACGGCCCAGAAGAGATGAGGGGGAGGGGTGGTGGTGGGAGTTGTAGGGGTGATGAGGAGGATGAATATTGGGTGCGTGAATGTGCAAGCAGGTATGTTTATTCATGTATTAATAAATACACACACCTGTATTCACCAGGGTTGAATCCACCGGTTGCCTCGTGGCGGCGCCAGGCGGGGTGTGTGTGTGTGTGTGTTGGTGGTGCCTGAGCCAGCAGGCAGAGTCACAGACGCCGCGTCGTGCGGCGGGCGGCGGGCGCGACCGCAGCGGTACCCATTACTGCCACTCGCGCCACTACTTCCACCACCAGTCGATCACTTCTACGTTCCGACCCGCACGCATGGGTGGGTGACCTTTGCGGTTGGGTGGATTTGGGGAGGCGGGTGGGGAGGGGGGAAGGGGTGAAAGAGAAAGTGGAGAGGGAGGAAGAGGTTCTAAGGCGAGCGTAGCCCAGCAGGTGCACTTAGGGGAGGCTACGCCACGCGCACGTCTTCGACGCACCGGATGGGTTTCTTCGATGCGCTTCGTTTCTTCGAATCGTGTGCCGATGGCCCTGCAGACATCCGCGTGGTGGGTCGGCTGCCGTCTTCTCGCGTCGCACTCGTGGAGGCGACGGCGAGGATGTTGCCGTTGAGTTCACGCTCGCTCACCCCGCGATCGGTCCGTGTGTCAAGGAGTGAGCGAGCTCGGCCCCTTCGGCCTCTCTCTCCACGGGCGTCGGACGGGGTCGACCTATCTGAAGGCGCGCGTGCTGCGCGGTCCGTTGACGGTACGGAGAGGCGGCGTGACGTGGTGGGCTCTGACGGTGACAGCGTCTGCGAGGTCCCGGCGCGGTAGCAGTCCATGTAGTGGGGACTGAGGTTGCCCATCGGCTTTCGCTCACCGACCTGCGTGATGGAGTGCGACCGGTAGATGCCCCGTGCCGGCTGCGCGCGCTGCCCCTTGGCCGCACTGTGTGGGGGTGCGAGCTGTGGCGCTGGAAGGGCGGGCGTGCGCCACTCTGGCGGCAGCGCCGCGACTGCCCCACAGGCATCGTCTCTACTCTCGCTACCGGCGTTCTTGGTGGATGCCTCCCCGGCGTCGGAGGCACGGTCGCGGCTGCGTAGCAGCAGCCGCAGGCGGCGGTGCGAGCTGCTGCTCGCGTAGGCGACGCCGCTGTGTCTTCCGGTGGATGCATCGGAGGCACCGCAGACGCTGGAGTTGCTACGAAGGTGAGTGGTGGTCAGCGGCACCTGTGAGGTGAGGCACACATGGCCGCCGCGCTGCGCGGAGTAGCGCCGCGGGATGACGAGCCCGCTCCAGTTGAAGCAACTCGACGTCCCGCTGGCCGTACTTTGCATGCTCGATGACATCATCTCAATGGAGCTGCTGAGCGTCCTGCCGGAGGACTGAAACGGGTGCACGAAGCTTTTGGGCGGCTCCGCGTCGCCGGCCACGCCTGTGGCGCCATCTGCGGCGCCGCCGCGCGCTTCGCTAGTTGACGTAGGGTGAGGCGTGAGCGGCGCGGAAGCGTTGGAGGGCTGGTCATGACCTGCGAGCGATGGGCCCCCACTGTGGTATGGAAAGCTGGAAATAGGAAAGCCCAGAGTGTTCCGGGGGGTGATGCGGATCAGTGTCGCGAGCTGCGCGACGGAGGTGGACTTCGGCACGGTGAAGCTGCCCGGCCGCCGCCGGTAGCCGCCGCCTGGAGACACCAGTGGCTGAGCGTCGCCAGGGACTGCGTCCAGCGCGTCGCTGCGGCCGATACTGCCGCCGCCAGTTCTCGGCGGCAGCAGCAGGGGCGGGACGCACACCGGCGGGCGGGTGGCACCAGCGCTGCTCTCGCCGTGCGCCGCGTCGCCCATCGCCGACGGTGACACCCCGCGGCTGTCGCTCGCGAGGACCACATCTACGCTGCAGTCGCCGTCTGCGGTCCCCGGCGCTGCCGACCCGGCGGCCCCGCGCCCCCCTGCGTGAAGGCGCTGCGAGTTCCATGGCGTCGCAATGTCGCTGCTGGCCACATCCTTGGCACCAGGTAGCTTGTGCACCGGCGGGGGCCGGACATTGCTCAGGCTCAGGTTTTCTTCATCGACGGGAATGACAAATTGGACGCGGGGGCTGGCGCGCCGGCTGGAGTACCGCGGCGTCCGAGGCGGGTTGGGGGTGGAGGCCTGGAGAGGCGTGTGCAGCTGCTGCACCACCGAGGAGCTGCACGCGGGGCCGAGGGCGCCGCTGCCATAGTCGTCGGCACAGCACTCGTTCGGCAGCTCCGACTGGTCGCGCTCGCCGGTCTCGGCGTGGCCGCCCCCCCCGGCGCCGTCCAGGGTGGGCAGGCTCATCGCTCCCATAACCCCCGCGACCGGGAGCAGAGACGAGAGGCTCAGAGGCGGGACCAGCACCCCCGGCTCGTGTGGGGGGCTGCCGGCCCGCAGCAGGGCGGACGGAGGCGCGATGTCGGCCATGGATGTGCCGGGATCTTCCGCGCCACGGGGAAGCAGCTGCGACGACGCCTTGACCAGGATCGGGGGCGGGAACGCCGCGAGCTCCATCTCGTGCTCGTGGCCTGCGCTCAGGTCGTCTCGGGCGTTGGCCGGGGCGGCGTCGCACGGCGGGGAGCACCGTGGGCTGCCGCGCCGGCGGCTGGACGACGAGCGCGGCGCTCGATTCGGAGACGCCGCGTGGCTCCCGGCGGACGCCCTGCCGCCGCTCGCACTTCCGTTCGTGCCACCCGAGCCGGGACTACCAGGGACACCTCCCGCCTCGCGGCCCGACCGGCGCTTCCGGCTGTTCGACGGGGCCCGGCCACCGCGAACCTCGCTGGATGGGCCGCGCGACGTGCTCGTGGCCCGAGAGCCGGCGGCGCGGGACCGCCCCGCTCTCACGGCGCCCTGGCTCATGTCGCTCTCTCCCTCTCTCACGGCCGAGCCAGCGGGTGGCTGGAGCGGCCTGGAGCTGCTGTGGCGGCGGTAACCGCGACGGTGCGCAGGTGACGTGGTCCGCGTGGGTAGGCGCCAGGACTAGCAGACGGGTCGCTCCCACCACACCACTGAGGGCCGATGTGCACGTGTGTGCGTGTGTACGTAGGCGCCGCCTCCGCCCTCCGTCAGCCCAAACGCGTCGGCCACAACGAAAAAGACACGGGTTCAGCCTGCAGCAGCACCCCTCCTCTTTCCCTCTCTCCCCCTACCGCCCCAGGAGGCGGTCGCCTGGGGCGGTGTCTCTCTCTCTCTCTCTCTCTCTCTCTGTGTGCGTCTCGGCGTGTGCGACGGCGATCGCCACGGGGCGCGTGCGCCCTCCACACACGCTTTGATTTCCACCGCTGAGAACCGCATCTTCCTTCACCCACCGACATCGGCCTTTGGCGCGTGTGCACAGTGAACCCTCGCCAGCCCCTCCGCCTCCGCCGTCCCATCCCCCACAGCCACGCGCAGCACCATCGCGCGGCCCCGGCTCCTCCGCACGCCTCACGTCAGCCACCTTCCCACCCCTCGCCGCCAGCCCCGTCATGTTTTTCGCCTCCCCCACCCACCT
>PGOM01000083.1:73670-84088 GCA_002921335.1 Paratrypanosoma confusum | reverse complement strand
CCTCTACACCCTAGCCCCCGCACCGAGGCTAATCCACTTCCGCTGCACCGCCACTATGCTGAGTTCGCCCAAATTCCGTTCTTCCGAAACGAGCTCCCTCCTCTTCTCATCCCGTCGCCATTCCCTCTTCTACCAGGCCCTCTACCAGGTTCCGCTGCGGCGACTGCCGCGGCACTGTTGGCTGAGGGAGGTGAAATAGAGGGCGGCGGCGGTGGCAGCCTGGGAGTAGGAGCTCAGCGGGGACGGCATCGCGCCAACTACTTAAATACGGGAGCGGCCCCCGGGCGGCGGGTGAACGCCACGGGGGATGAACACGTCTTCTTCACCCCCTCGTCCCTCCCCCCTCAACAATCACCAACATCAGCAGGCACAACCATGAAGACGACTCATGAAACGAAAAACATCATCGACGAGCAGATCACCGACACGACCCGTCGCCGCCACCGGCGCGGGCGCCCCTACAGACATCGAAGACCATTCGGCCCTCTAAACACGCACCACACCCACATACACGCACATACACGCACGAAACACAGCAGCAACAACAGAAGAAAAATAAATCAACGCAGAGCCGCGGCAGAAACCGGCACCGCGTAACAGTGGACTGGCTCGCCACTGCGAGTTACACTGCCATTGGCGGGTGGGTGCGCTCTTTTTTGACCACGAAGCCACCCCTTTCACCCTCTACACCCACCCCGCCCGGCTCCACTCCTTTGACATTTGCCTGCCTGCCCGCTTGTCGTTGTCTTTTGGTAAGGAGGATTCCGACCGCGAGGCTTGGGCTTGGGGTTGGGTGAATAGGGAATATGGGTGGAGGGAGTCGACCACGTGGCACACGCCAGGGCACGCGCACAGCGTCACCCACGTCGTGGCGACACTTCTCCTCCTCTACTTCCGACTTCAGCTGGTGCGCGCATGAGTGTATGCGTTGGTCTCTCCGAAACCCCGCTTGCCCGCCGCTCCCGTTGCCACTGCCTCCTCGTCCCGTGCGTCCTCCTCTTCCCCCCTCAAAAATTTATCCCCCCCCCGCGCCGCGCAGTTCAACGCTACGCAGTCACGGTGAGGCAGTCTCGGCCAATATGATGGATATCTGCCATGCATGCTCGGCAGGGTGGCCCTGTCCATTTTTCCCGCGAGACGGGCCCGGCGGCAACCACCTCGAGCCGGAGGCCGCACCTGTGCCAGAGGCGATGATATTTATTGTCGAAAAATCACAGTCACATCATCACCTCTGCACCGTGACTGGCTCCCGGCATCTGAAGCAGCATGGCAAACACGGCGTTGCCAACCTTCTGCGATGCACCATGGGAGGAATGGGGAAGTAGAAGCTTTTTCTTTTGTAAGAGAATAAGAGAGGGGGAAGGGCCGAGCTGCGAGGGGGGGGGAGATGAGAGTGGAATGGAAGGGTGGGTGTGGGTGGAGAAGAGGGGGTGGCGTCCGAGGCGAGGCCACAGGTCGTGCCACGAGCGCCGCTCGTTTTCCTCCATCACCACGCGCTAATTCTCCGCTAGCTCGCCCAATTGGGCCACTTGGCCTCTCTGGTACACCCTCATGCTCTTACCTTCTGTTTGCCAGCTCGTTGGCCACGGCCAGGCGAATGAGCGCACTCGGTTAGAGCGCGTGAATGTGCGGAATGTACGCTGAGAGAGGCTTCTCAACGTAGCACGAGCCAACGGCGTTAAAACCAGGCCACATTGGTGGTCTTGTCAGCCTTGCCGCTGCGGTCCAGGGACATGTGGCTGCGGCTCATCGACGCGCTCTTAGACTTGCTCACGTCCGCCTCGTCCATAGGGCACATCTCCTCGCGCAGGGAGAGGAAGACGTTCAGCGGGGTACGGAGGACCCCGTCCTTCACCGCTGGCAGCTGTTTCACGAAGTCGTTTCCTTGACGCGACTTGAGGTATGACAGGGAGGAGCTGACGAGCGACTTGATCTTCGTGGTGGAGCTTTGAAGGGTTAGCAGATCACACAGCGGCCTCAGCACGTCGGCATCGATGTTGGTCGCGAGGGGGTCCTCCTCCTCTGGCATCATCTTCTCCTCCTCGCCGTTGCCGTCAGCGCTCGTGGTGCTCACGACCGACGTACGAGGGGTGCGCGCACTGCTGGGGACGCGCGGGGTCTGGACGGTCGAGCGGCGGGGCGTGGCTGACGGGGTCCCCAGCTTGGACTGCTCGCGCTGCTGCTGCAGACGCAGCTCGCGGTCACGCTCCTTTCCCTCCTCGCGGGTGATCAGCTTTGGAAGGATGTTCTTGGTGACGAAGCCGTCGGGAACCAGGGGCTGCAGGGCGATGGCTTCATCGTTCAGGGACATGTACGCGAAGGACATCGGGTACGGGTTCTGCGGAATGCCCGAGCTGACGCCCCAGTTGCTGCCGAGGACGAAGTAGCGTGGCGGGCAGGTCGAGAACGGCCGCAGTGCGCTCATCGGCACATCGATGTTGATCGGGGCCTTCTGGTTGATGCGCAGGGGCGCCATGATGCAGAAGTACTCCTCCTGGCAGCCGAATTCAGGATCGAAGAAGTACTCCGCGACGGTTCCTTTGCACTGGAAGTCGTGCATCTCATTGTCATTCGCCAGCGCCGTACGAACCACGGCGGCGAGGCGGTAGCGTTCCTCCTGAGCTTTGATGAACGCGTGACGAGGGCGGCGGTCGTCGCTCGAGTTGTCGATCATCAGCAGCACCTTCTCCTGCGTCATATCGTACACCATCATATCCAACTCGCCGTGGGTGACATTGCTGGGGTCGTTGTGCTGGCGGTAGCTGTAGGTCACGGGGGACAACACCACGATATGAGGCAGACCCTGCTTCTCCGCAAGCTTCGGGAAGTTCTGGCGATTCGCCGTGTTCATCGACGGGAGGTAGCTGGACTTTTGCGGGCTCCAGAACTTCTTGTAGTCCTCGAGGACGGTGGCCTTGTTGCCTACGATCTTGTTCGGGCCCTGCTGCGGGAGGTCGGCGGTGATGCACGAGAGGAACCAGTAGCGGAACAGCTCCAGGTTCTTCAGCGGCTTGTTCTTACGCAAGATATCGCGCGCGTTATCGCCATTCTTCAGCAGAGTATCCCAGTCGTCCATCGTGATCATGTTGAGGTAGTTCTTGTGGCACTGCTCGATGATCTTTGGGATGGAGTACTGCGCGACGTGGCGGGCCTTGATGAGCTCATCATTGCGGCTCAGCTGCTTGACCGTCTCGTCCTCGCCGCCCTCCATCGGCTCGCCCAGCTCCTTGTCCTTGCGGGAGCGCAGCGAGACGAGGCGGTCAATGCCAAACTGCTGGAAGATCTCATTGCGAATCTCAATGAAGCTTTGCAGCTTCTGCAGCGGCTCGCTTGCCTGGAGTTGCTTCCGGCGCTGGGTCACCAGCTCGCGCTTCTCCTCGTATTCGACACGCTTGTTCTGCAGCACGTGCTGTGAGAACATTTTCGTGTCCTTATCCACGGCAAACGTCTTGTCCGTCTCGGTGAAGAGCGGGCGAGCACCGTTTTTGATGAGCTGGGCCGGAATGTCGCCACTGCTGCTCTCGCTGTTCGCCTCGTTCTCTTCGATGCTGGCGTACTCGCGGTAGAGGGCGATGGTCGCTGCGCTCTCCAGCAGCAGCGCCTGCGAGGGGGGGTGCGACATGAACATCGGGTGGTGCAACAGCACGGCGTTCTCAGACTCCCATGCCGCCAGCCACCCGTGTGCTTCCTTCAGCGCGGCCTGCTCCGGACTTTCGATCACAACAGTGCGCATCTCGAGCTGCTTGGTCGAGAAGAATCGCGAACGAGCCTTGGCATTCTGGATGTAGAGGTCAAAGGTCTCGTCTGCCTTCATGAACGGCTTCAGCTTCTCTTGAGTCCCGGGGTCCTTGAATGCCTCCTTCAGCTGGGCGTGAATGGCCACACGCGCCACCAGCAGGTCACTGCGGTCACTCTGCAGCATCTTGTTCACCTTCTCGGCATAGTACTCCGCCTTGAGGAGGTGCGGGTCTCCGGCGTAGTAGTTCGCGTCCGTCGAGAGGACGCTGGCGAGAGTTTGGACGGATGCGCTCATGACGGCTTCTGCTCTACCGCAGCGATGACAAGTAAGAAGGATACGATGATGGCGTAAGCGGCGTGTACGGCAACGATGACGATGAACAACGGGCTTGACGAGCTAAAGACCTACCCTCACACTACCCCGCCCACTGACTCCCCCCTCGTACCCCATCCTCCCACGATGTCGACGATGCCGCGTCCGTCTGCGCCTTCCCCCGTACCCCCCCCCCAATCCTGAGCTCCCGCATGCTTAAGGCGCCACCTAGCGATCAGCACCGAGGGATGGGGCGCACAGAACCAGTGCCTGCAGCAGCGGTGACGGATTTGGTGGTGGTGAAAGAGGGGAAAAGCTGACCGGGTAACTTTTGGTCGTGGGAGAGTGTACTCTGTGAGAGGTTCTTTTTTTTTTGGGGGGGTGAGGAGGACGAGGGTGATGGATGGCTGACTGCAGCTGAACTCCTGCCATCCAGCTGCCGCTGAACAGGCGCCTCTAGTGCACATCAGCCCACATCACCAGGCCCAGTTGGCGGCTGCCTATTGGAACAGCCCGTCGTGTGCCGCGGTCTCCTCAACGTCTGGCACAACGTCCACCGGTGGGGTGACCTCCATGTGCTCCAGGTCCATCATGTCAATGTAGTCGCAGTTCTCCGTTGGGAGGTAGAACACTTGACCATGGAGCGGAACCGTCAGCTTCTCGATCATCGGCTCCAGCTTGAGGTACTGGTTCACTGGCATGTCACTGGCCGCAACCTCCTTGATCATCTCTGCGAGTGCTACGAGCGTGTAGTCCTCTGCGGTCATCGCGAGAGAGTTTCCGACTGCGGCGCCCGCGGGATCCACCCGAGATCCACTGGTGTTCTTCCGCACCGGGCCGCGACCCAGACCGCACTCATCGGCAAACGGCACCTGAGTAGGCTTCCCAAGCAGTTCCTCCTCTCCCTCCTCCCCGCCGCTACCACCGTTGCAGTCATTTACGTCGTCAACGTCGCGGATGGGGCCCCACCGTAGATCACTGCCAGTCACACCACAGCGAGAGCTGCTGCTGCTGCTGGCGCCCCGGACGCGCCGCCCCGCGGTGCCCTTTGTGCTCTTCGACTCGTCCATGGCACCACCCCCGGACGACACAACGGACTGACCCGCCAGGAGATCCGTGTACTGGGCGATGCGAGCGTTCTGCTCCTCGCAATCAGTCAACTTCACGAGGTGGCTGTTGCGTAGTCTACGCTGTTCGTACAGGTACGGATCCAGCAGCAGCGTGCACGCCGGGGAGCACCGATGGCTGATCTCGCTGTCGATGAATAGAACCCGAGAAGGAACCGATTTCTGGTCAGCGGCGATCGTCTCCAGGCGCTGCTGGTAGTTTGGTGGGCGGCAGTTGCGTGCCGCCGTTGAGGCGATCGAGCTGCCGCCACGACCGCCCGGGCGACTTATCACCGCCGCCTTGCTGTTGTCGTACTCGAAGCGAAACGGACAGGTGAAGTCGTGCTGGATGAACTGCGAAAAAATACTCTTCTCCTGCAGCATGTTTGTGTGTGTGAACAGCGTGACGTCGCATTGAAGCTTCTGCAGCACCTTTGAGAAATACGACAGGTGTGGGCGCGGAAACAACCGGCCGAAGCGGCCACTGAAATCCACCAGAGTCCCGTGAATCCGAATCCCGACGATAAGCCGCGAGCCCAGGCGAACGACCTGCGACCCCGACGATGACACAGGTATCGGCGGGAGCGCGGCCATGCTCACGCCCTACCACTCCTGCGCAGTGGCGCCCACGGCTACCTCTCCTCTCCAGAACCCGTCTATCCCCCCCTTTCCGTCGCTCACCAAACGTCACCGCCACCTGCAACGCCGATGCGGGTGCACCCGTCGCAGATTTTCGGTAAGGCTGTGGGGGTAGCTAAGCTTCTATGAGTCAACTCGCCCCCCTCGCTTGTCAAGTGCCGAAAGAAAACAGCGACGCAGACTACTACCACCTGCGCAAAGCACCACGAGTGTGAGAGGGATGTATGCGTATGTGCTCAGGGATGCGCGCCCCTCTATCCTGCGATAACGATCTCACCCCCTTACCTTTCCATGCGGCAAAGGGCAGGGTAGCGACGTTCCTTGGGCAATCAGTGTTTTTCAGCAGAAAGCGTTTCACACCAGGGTACCAGATGCGGTTACCACGCACCGGCGGTCCTCGGTTTGCGAGGGAGGCCCAATAGTTTGCGGGGTAGTGAGTGCTGTGGAGCTGTACATCTTAGGGGGCAGCAGGGGGTGTGAGGCCGCCGGGGGCGGCGCTGGCAGCGGGAGCGAAAGGCCATTCCATCTTCTGGCGTACGTGGCGCACGGGTGGCTGCTTTGGCCGCAACCGTGCAGAATACAGCTGCGTCAGCCTCGCGATTTCTCGGGTGCAAATCCGCTGCGTCCGTTTTGCCGATACCACCGCCGGGGCGGTGAGAGGCGGTAACCGGGGATCAGGTAGCCCCTCCCGATCACGATTTCCACAGAGTGGATGGGGCAGTAGGCGGGGCTCCTGCAACACGCGCAGCTGCACCTTCTCCGTGATGGGAACCGGCCGCGTTGACACGGCTGTGCCGATGGATGGGGACGAAACCGGCAGTGCTGGCGCTGGTGGCTCGTCGAGCGAGCGGGCCGCGGTTCCACGGCACGTGCCGTTATGCGCAGGGCTGTCGCTGTCGCTGGCGTGGAGGTGAGGCTCACTGCCCGACTGGTCGAGGGAAAGGAGCTCCACGTCGAACGCCTCCGGGAAGAGGGAGCGCTGACTGTACACCGTATCGATCAGCTCACATCGCTGCTTGCTTCGGGATTGGACAAATCCGCGCGCCGTCTGCTCCAAGATCCCATCCCCACCACCATTCTGCTTTGCGTGCGAGACACCGTGCACGAAGTTTCGCTGCTTGTGCCGCCACCTCCGCCCCACCAAGGTGGTCATAGCCGCAGTGCCCCGGGAGCGGCTCAGAGAGGCGCTGGGGGTGGATGGCGCGACGGAACTGAGCGACCCGTTGCAATTGGGCAGCAACGAGACAACTGTGCGGCTCCGAATACACTTGGGTCTGCTCAGGGTGCCGAAGTCCGGCACCGGTGAGGCGCACCGAGCACCAGACACGGGAGCTGGGCCTGCTCTCGCTGCTGAGGTGTGGCACTTCCCTGACGGTGCGAGCTTTGTCTGCGCTAGAGGAACCACCACCTCGCTCACGTACGCCCAAACGGTGGTGAAGTACCCGACATCCCGGTACATCTGCACCTCCGCCGCGGACGCCCGCTGCAGTCGCTGGGAGCTCTGGTGGGTTGAGATCTCCCGCTGCGCCCATGCTGAGGCGCTCCAGAAGGTCCCGTGACCAGTGGCCGCGGCCTCGGTGACGCCCTTGGCCCCAATGCCCGATATGTGCGACGGGGCACGCGAGCTGGCCACCGCAGACATGTGGTACTCTTGCGTCGACTCAAGGTCTTCAAGCAGGAGCGAGAGGCACAAAAAGTTTTCGTAGAAAACGGCGAACCGGACGTTGTTCGTGGTTCCTCGATATGTCCACTCCTCTTCGGCAAGCTGTGCGAGGTAGCTCTCGGAGAACACGGGGAGGAAGACTTCCATCAGCGCGGTCACAAACGCTACATACGTCCGCTTGTTCAGCTTCTCGTGGTGTAGAGGGTACTTATCGGTCGAGTAGTAGTTCCCCGTATCGTCAAAATCGCTGAGACGACTGCGGCTGCTGCTGGGCCGCCGGTGGCTGTCCTCTCCATCACCTGCTTCGCTCCCTACACGCCGCACCTCGCTCACCGTGCTCAAATCGCTGTCGCCGTCACTGCAGGGCCCACCCATGACGCCGCTGCGATCGGCATATGCCACCTGTCGCTCATCTACCTGGGCACGGAGGAGGGCCAGAAAGACGCGCTGAGCGGCTAGGATGCAGCTGGGCGACTGGCGTAGCAGCTGCAGCCGCGCCCCAAGGGAGTGTGGATGCAGCTCCTTCAACACAGCGTCGACCAACCCCTGTGCATCATCCCCGCTTGCAGGTAGCGATGCCACAGCGTTGGCGGTCCGTTCGTGCTGGATCAGCCGGCTCTTCGTGTTCACGCTACTCTCAATTACACGTCGCTTTTCCAGGCCAGCCTCATAGACGCTGTTGTACGTGTCACAGAGAGTCTGCGCGTCGGGCTCGTCAAGCAGCGGGTCATGGGGCAGCAGAAACGCACGTGGGGGCACCGTGGTGGTACTGGATTGCAGCGCGGACTCTGTGGGTGTTGTTGCCGATGCGGGCGTCCGTTCCATTGATTCCCCAGGTAGTGCATCCATCACCTCGCCGCCCTCATGCACTTGGGAGGAGCAAACCGCTGAGGTCGCGCTCGCGACTTCTAAGCCAGCTGGCGGTGTCAAAGTCAGTTCCGCACTAGGGCCCCCCCCTGTGTGCACGTGGCGGCGACCGCTCCCTGCGGCCTTAGGAGGGTGCACCCCGTGGCCATTCCGGATCACCGTCCGAACAGCCGACTCCAAAGTGTCCAACGCCGTCTGCGGCGAACCGCCCCAACACGCCGGGAACCCAATCACATCTCGCGGCGGTGGAAGGCAGCTGCGCAGGTGTCGCAGGGTGGCACCATCGCCACTCCACCTGCCAATGGGGGCCCCCCTTGTGTAGCGGTGTGAGAATCTGGTTGGGACCCACTGCTGAACCTGCAGCAGTGGCGTATCAAACGGAGGGGACGTGCTCACGGTGCCCGACGAGGCTGGCCGCTGAAGCTGATTTAGAGAGCGGTGGCCACTACAGCTTTCCGTCTCCACCGTTGAGTTCAGCGTGCTGCGCAGGGCTCTGTCCGGCAGAGACCGGTTCTTAAGGGTCGCTGCACCCACCCGTGCGCGCTGCTGCGGGGCATTCCGGCGTCGGCCGGCGCGAAGGGCCGCGCACGTCGCGCATTTGCCCTGTTCGGTGGATACCGGCGGCGCCCGGCAGTTGATGGCCGATCGGAGGGAGTGCAGCGGGCTCGTTCGCCCCAAAATGGAGTCACACGAATCCACTGTGCCATGAGGCCGCGACTGCGGCTGTTGGTGTTGCTGTCGCTCGGGGAAGTGCATCCCAACGCGACGCCGTCTCGGTTTGGATAGCTGGGGAGTACCAGGAGCCGCTGTGTTGGGGGCCATGCGGTGCGGCGGCAGCAGAGGTGCTGCGGAGCTCTGGAAAACTTCTGTGAGAGCGTTCCACATAATTTTGTAGTGCACCAGAAACATGCTCTGGCGGAAGCACCCCAGGTATAGCATGTTCTCCTTAGCATCGACACCTCTCTCGCTGTGCCTACCGCTGGCCTCTGTGGCTTTCCGGGGTGACGGCCTGGAGAAGCAGTGCGGCGTGCCAGAGTTGAACTGGCCGGCTGTCTCCTGTAGCACGACGTTGGGGACTGAGGGAAGAAGGAACACATGGATCAGCAGCTGCGGTGGGACGTCACTGCCATCGCACGGACTGGGCTTACCCAATGCGGTGCCTGACGACGTCTGCGCCTCCGATTCGGGCTGGAGGAAAAACATGCTCGTAACATTTTTGCGCGGAACGGATGGAAGAATGGAGGCCCAGCGAGGTGCGGTGGCACTGCAGGACGGTGGCAGTGGGATGTAGCCATAGAGCGGGAACAGGCCGTCCCAGCGGTAGGTCAGCCCACGGCGCGCCATTTCCGCTGTGTACGCCGTAGGGACTGGAAGCTGCTCCAGACACTTGGAGAGCGTCTCCGTGCCAAAACCTGCCGGAGGGTCCGCCAGGAGGCCGCTGGTGAGCTGGATGAATTGCTCGGCCTCGGTGGATACGGTTGTGGCAGCCGCTTCCTCACGCTGCTCCCCCCCCGCAGCTGCAGCTGCTGGGACGTGCTGGCGCGAGATGTTTTGGGCCATGTTGCGATTCTCCTGCTTCAGGATCTTTGAGGCGGCCAGCATGACAGCGGCACGGAACTCGTGGCAGCGCCCCATGTGCATCCACCATGGCACGCGGCTGCGTGGCTTTGAGCTGCCCCTCGTGCGGGTCAGCGTCTTCCCCATCGTCGAGCTGGGGATGGTGATTGGAGGGGCCGCTGATGTCGCGAGGAGCAGCCTCGGCATCGGGCTGAACGCATTGGTTTCCGCGAGAGCCCGCGGGGATGAGGGCGGCGCGCACGGCGTCACCATCTCCGGACGGGGCTGCGACCCAAGAAGCGTAGTGGCCGGCGTTGACCCTACAGGGCTCGCACTTACGTCTTGCGGTGAGGCCCGGTCCTCAAACCGCAACATACCGCCGCGTTCCTCAGTGCCCAGGCACGGGTGGGACGTGTATGTGAGAATCTATTCGTGTGAGTGTGTGTGTGGATGGAGCTGTGGGTATGGGCGCCCATGCAGCTGCCTTCTCTTCCGCCAGAGCCTGTAGCACCGTCGAGGAGCGCAGCGCCAGCGC
>PGOM01000083.1:57452-69429 GCA_002921335.1 Paratrypanosoma confusum | reverse complement strand
CCTCTTCCGCTTCCTCTCCCCCCACCCGCTATGCACACCATCAGGCGATGCTGCGGGTTGGCTGGGTAGTCCTCCACCACGTCACCACGACCTGCCTTCGGCCAGCTGCTATCACCTGGCTCCGTCCAATAGCACTCTTTTTTCTGCTCCCACGCTCCCAAACCCCCTCGACCTCTCCCCCCCTCCCTCCACTCCCCTCAACGCCTTCTTCCTCCACTCACCTACAGCATCGCGTCGCTGTGTCCCAGCCACTTCTCACAGCACGCACCCTATCGGCGCAAAATGGAGCCACGGTGCGGTTCCCGCGTGCTTGCCACGCCGTTTCGATTTTCCGAGTCGATATCAGCGAGGAAGGTATCGTGGTAGCGGTGCCGGTAGCCAGGCTCACTGTCGCGCACCGCGGCGTTTTCAGAGAAGCTCACCCGACGGGCGCCGTGGTGCACGTCGTCGTCACTGCTTCGGTCCCCCCGGAGTGCACCCTCTCCCTCCCTAAGGTCATCCACCGCATCCACAGCGACCGGATCGTAGTGGCGCTGGATGGACGGCTCGCGCGCACTTTCCACCGTTCCCGGCGTGTGGTTTCCATGCTCCGCGGTCGCCTCGGGGGACACCTCGATCTCTTCCTCCTCCTCGTCGGCATGCTTGATGATTAGACGGATCTTATTGTCCGCAACGAGGACGACACCGGCACCGTTGCGGTGGCCTACGTAGGCGCTGGTGCTGAAAATAGTGAAGACGCGGGCATTTTTGCTCATCTTCAGCCCATCTGCCTTTTCCTGGTGCGCGCGGAAGATGTATTGGAATTGGTAGCGGTCCAGAAACACATCCACAGCCTTGGAGCCGAAGATGATAACGCCGGAACCACGCGGGTTCGCCCCGAATCCGTCGCCGTCGAGGAGCGACTCGTCCTCGGCAGGGTCTGCCCAGCAGACGTCGATGGCCATCTGCCGCAGCATGCGGTGCGCGCTTGACTCGCCCTCCGGCACTTGGAAGAGCGAGAGAAGCGGCGGGAAGTCCGGGCGGCTGAGGGTCTCCAACCGGTTGTCCCCGGTCCCAGCCTCCGCCGCTGGGTTGCTGCTGGCGGTGCTTGATGTGGACGTGACACTCGACTCCCGCGGGTGCGGGAAGTGGAGGCACCGGGGGATGCCGCCGTGCGTGCAGAAGATCTTTCCGTCGATATTGGCCGTCAGTGGCAGGTATGCGAAGACGTGGCTGGCCTTGCTCCACAGCTCCTCCCCCAGAGCGGTTCCGAAGAGCGACTGGCACTGCGCACGAAAGCTGGTGCTACCATAGCCGCGCAGGTCACCACTCACCAAGGTATCCTCGTGGTTACCACGGAGCAGCAGAATCTTCGCCGGGGCGAGGATTTTCATCGCGAATAGGTACGCCACCACCTCAACGCTGAACTCGCCGCGGTCAACGTAGTCGCCAAGGAAGAGGAACCGGTTCGGAGTGTAGCGCAGGTCCTGGAAGGAGATCAGGTTGTCCATGAAGTAGAAGAGGTCGCGGAAGTTGCCGTGCAGGTCGCCAAAGACGTAGCATGGTGACGTGACACTCAGGTGCCGTTCCTCGGCGACCAGCACGCGCTCCACTTCCGAGCACAGCGAACAGAGGGTGCGGCCGAACCCCTCGAGGTCACTGTGACGGTGCGAACAGCCGTTCGTGATGGCAAATGTCTTTACAATGTAGTGGTAGATAGCACTGGCGCAGCTCGATTGCGGTGAGGCCATGCCACCCCGGAACTGCCGGTCAAAGTAGCGCAGGGTTTGGTGTGAGATGAGCGCATCCACGTCCAACGACAGGCCCCGGCAGAACGACGGGCTGCAGAGAGAGCCGCTCACGCCACGTGGATCGTCGCTTCGGCTACGCGCCACGCGGCCACCCTGCAGCGGCAGCTTTAGTGGCTTCACTGGCGGCGGCTCATCGTCAAAGTCGTTCTCGCCAGATTCGCACTCGCCTTCATGCAGCTGCTTGCTCCGGCGCACCCCACATTCATCGTCACTATCCCGACATCCAGAGGACTCCGGGCGGCTGCGCTCGCCGTCAAGGTGGCCGATCGCCGTGCTGGTGCTGAGACGCGCCTCCCCATCCGCCACCGCCGTGCCCAAACTGCTGTACGGCCGGCCGTAGCTGGTGGCGCGGGTAATCATCTCATCCAAGCGAGTGTCTCCGGTGGAGGGGTGACACACGGAGGACGCGTAGCTCGACACACTCACGCTCGGCGAGAGGTCCCGAAGGCAGTGCGAGGCGACCACGGGCGTGTCCGCTTCGCGATCGTGAAACGGCAGGTTGTACCGCTTGTTGAGTACCGACGCCAGCGGCATCGCGATCGCAGTTCCATTGTCGATCACCATGACCGACAGACTAATTTCATACGCGTTATCGCGGCCATGGACGCCTCTACTCCCACTGGAAGCCGCACCAGCAGCGGCAGACAGGCCGCGCTGCAAGATCTGCGTGGCGCTCGAGCTCGAACCGGGCGCGCTCACCCCGCCCAACCACTGCGCCCCTCCGTCGCACCCTTCCTCGCGCTGCGCCACGCGCTCTAGCTGCAGTGCACGAAGCTGACCACGCAGTTCTTCATTGGCCGCTTCAAGCTCCGCAACGCGGCGCTGAAGCTCCTCTTTGCTAGAGCCAGCGGGGGCGGTGCGCATCAGCTTCCTTCCTATCCTGTGGTTCTGGCGAGCGTCTCGATCTCACGCACTCCCGCTCACCCTCATTGGGCCCCAGATCCAGGCCAAACTCCACGGAGGACAGCCGACGACGTGACACGCAGGCCCCAAAAGGTGGTCAATGGGCTCCCATCGCTAATTCCCCCCCCCCGCTCCAGCTTAGGCGACTCCATGGGCCACAGCGGGACATGCAGAGGCATGCTCGTGCATCTGGTCGCACCACCGCCACGCCCCCTCCCCGCCCTACCACTACCACGACGACATGCACTACCACTGATACTAACCCCAGGGCCCCGCCCTCGCATACAAACATGCACCTGTCCACTCGATCAAGGGGAGCCGAAGTGAGCGAGAGATAGAGATAGAGAGAGAAAGAGAAAGAGGTCGGTGACAAGAAGGGTAGAGGAGCTGCTGCATCCCTGATGACCCACGAGGTCGCCCTAACATGCTACGATTGCATGGATTTTTTGCGTATTCCTAGCGCGGCGAGCACGCCTACGACTGCCTGAGACAAGAGGTGCTGTAGGTCGCGATCGCCGTGGCCGATCAACTCGGCGAGGTATGGCAGCAGTTCACGGAGCTCCGCCGCAGTTTCGTCATCGGGCGGCACAGACTCCGCGGGTGGTTGGGGTGGATATGTACACGCCAGCGATTGCAGCATATCTTTCACGAGATCTGCCGTATCCGAGTCGCTACCACGGTCACCTGCTGTTTTGATGTAGCGGCCCAGGAGCGAGATGTTCCGCGCTTGAAGCATTCCACGCGCCACGCCGCGAAGCGTTCCTTGGGGGGCGGCAGCACCAGCCGGCCCCTCCGAGTAGGCTGAAAGCATTGAGAAGCGACACAGCACCTCCCAGCTAAGGCGAGCCACCCCACGCAGTGGCAGGGGCGCCAGGGAGGAGGATGGTATGAGCACGAATAAAAGCTGTGTAGCGTCGGCCACGCGACTGCCGTGCATATCACTGTTGCTACGCTCGGCTTCCGTCTGCCCGCTGCTCCTGGTGCAGGTCGCTCCGGTTCCATCCGGTTGCCCGCTCGTATCAGCGATAAGAGTGGCAGCGACTTCCTCCACCAGTTGCACTAGCTGCTCCAAGCGACGGTACGCATGCCGCGTGGAGGCGAGAGCCGCATCTGCGGCGGAAGCCCCACTGCTATCACTCGCGTGCTCTCCAGTCACATCAACACTGGTCTCCCGCAGCTCTGCATCAGCTGCGTGAACTGCTACCTGTACTAGATCGCCGAACACGTCGCAGAATGCATGTACGCATTCGGCTCGCAACGCATCACTCCACGCGGTGGTATCGAGAATCTCGACCTCCACGGGTGAAGCCGAACCACTGGTGGTGAGGTGATGGTGAGCTTTCCCCACGCCTTCCTCGAGTGGCGGCGAAAGTGGAGCCTTCCCCACGAGGCAATTGGCCAGAATGTCCACAAGAACGAAGTGTAGGAGTGCATCACAGCTATCAAAGAAGCTTGCGTTCAACGAAGTGAAGAACGTCGTCTGAAACGTCGAGCCTCTCGATCGTGAGCCCCAGCCACCGGCAGCTTTCCAGGCAGCGTCGTCTTGTCGAGTCGATGCCGTGTGCCTCCACGTGGGGTATTCTAACATAAGTAGTCCCCCCACAGCGCGGATGGCCCATGGGAGCAGCTGCCAGAGCACCATGGACATCACCGCAGCCTCGTTCGCGGCCGAGTCGATGTGGATCCCAGAGGCTGGCGCATGTTTCCGAGGGTCTACAGCTTTTTCAGCATCGCCACAGAAGAGTCCTTCGCGCATGCACACGCTCACACACTGCGAAATGATTTCCCGGAGTAAACCAATCATCACAAGAAGCGTATTTGGATGCGATCCCGGCGGGATAACGTCAAAAAACCCCAGACTCGGCGTCGCATCGGCGGAGGATTGGCCAATGGGCGCTAACATCCCACCGGCCCTGTGAGCGGTGAGGCGCAGCACCGATTTAGGTTCCGGGAAAAAGTCCATTAGGGCGTACTGGAGGAGCACGAGGGACTCAATCACCCGCCGCAAGCTGCTGCGGTTGAGGCTTGCGGAGCCCACTCTGGCCCCACACAACCGAGGCCGCCCCGCGCCGCGCACTGCACTCTCCATGCTGCATGCAGATCCGCGGCGGGACCGCGGATCCACAGAGTTCACGTTGAAATCTTCGCCGTCTCTCAGGTCACTGTCAGATTCCACGGCACTTTCCGCGTCGACCGACGACCAGAGAAGTGACAGCAGGGCCGGAACGGTGTTGATCAAGCTTTGCTGGACCTTTCCAGGAAAGAAGTAAGAGCTGACGGTCGAGTCACACACCCTCGCCTCCGAGAGGAAGAAGATGTACCGAATAAGCAGCGTCGTCGGTAGCCCGACAGAGGACGCTGCTTGCTCTTTCGGAACCAGATCGGCAAGGGAAAACGACGACCGAAATGTCCTGCTCGCAGCTGCCGTTTTTGAGTCCACGGGCTCCGGTGGTGCCTCAGGTTCGGCAACCAGCTGGGGCGGGGCTGTGGTGAACCCAAGGGCATTAGACAGCTGGCCAAACAGCCCTTGCCTACCGTGTTGTGCCAGTGATGCGGACTGTCGCTCTTCACGTGGCAGCAGGTGGACGCGGGTGATGGTGGCATCGACGGAGGACCACACATTCCGCTCGGCACCGAGAAAGAGTGAGAGCACCCCCCCAAGAGACGCCATCGCAACTGACACAACTTCCGGGGTGCAGTGACGCTGGTTGATGGTGGCATCGCTAGTAGCTGTCGCAGCAGCGCTTGTGAAGGTGGGCCTGGGCGATGAGGCGTGAGCCGACCGACCACAGAGCTCAGCTTTGTGCGCCCTTACAATCGCGGCTTCGATGCTAGCGGTCGCACTGCTGCCGAGGACGATCTGCTCGAAGGCTAACCAGACTCGCTCGACGACGTCGTGGGCAAGAACGCGCTGTGGCACGAGCGACATCAGCAGTGAGTAGAGGCTGCGCAGCGCCGATAGCGCGGCAGTTTCTCCGGACTCCCCAGGGAGTGGCCGATGGGTGAGGCTGCACACGTGCACAAACAGGAGGAAGGTGTTTGCCAAGTCTTCCTCGACCGCGTCTGCCGAGGCCAGCAGGGGCTCCGGCGATACTTTAGGCTGCCCGGGAGACTGCTGCGCTTGCGAACCAATCGCTGAGGCTCGGGTGGCGGCGGCAAGGCTAATGACCGTGTCGTAGTTCGCCGAGAAGATCCGGCTCGTGGAGTCCATGATGATGCACAGCATCTCGGTCAGTAGGCGAGGCTGGAGCATAAGGCTGGTGGTGATGGCGCGCTCTCCGGAGGGTGCCGCGCTGATGGCAGGGCGGGCGAAGCCCACTGGTTTCTTCGCCAACCCTACCGGGTCTGTCGGGCTCTTGATCGTGGTGGTGCTACTGGTGAAGCGGGTGTCTTTCACGTTGGCTGCGGGCGCCAGCTGCCGGCCTTTTTCATCGGTGTTGCTCGAACGCGCCGTGTTGGCCCACACCGAGGATTCGCTGCCAACCGTGTTTGCGAGTGGTGTGCTGTCGTCCGTCTCCGTCGCGTCGCTTGGCTCAGCGTCACCCGCCGAGCTGGGACGCCTTCCGCGAGCGGCGTGCTCAGCGTCCATGGTGGCGGTCGGGCTCTCCATGTTCACGACAGCCGTCAATCGCGCCTGCTCGCGCGCCCGGGTGAAGCACTCCGTGATAGCGTCGTTGGCGATCTCCAGCAGGGGTGACAGCACGCGCCTGAGGAAGCAACGCCAGCTTGCCAGGGGAAGCCGCTCGCCGTGTGTCAGGACCAATGCAAAGAGCGTCTTGCAAGCGCTGTGGCGGACCTCCTGACGTTTGTCAATACAGCCCTCGTAGAGCTCCAAGAGCAGGCAGTTCCAATGGGAGAAGCTAGCGGCTGCCTTCGCGTGCTTGTCCTCGTCCATACCGGCGAGGTAGTCGGCGACGGACCACAGCAGTTGCACTGCGCTGAGGTTGGCGCTGATTTTTTCGGCACTCGTTGTGGACTGTGCCATGAAGCTACCGCCGCATCGGATGAGCTGCATCAGGCCTTCGCTGTCGATGCTCGTGATGAAGCTGTGCTGAATCGACTCCAGGATGCGGAACGCGACCTGCACATCGTCCATGCGGTGCTGCCGCGTCACGTTCTCCAGTAGCCGAAGGATGCCGATCCACGACGAGCCGTGCAGCTGCTGGCCAAATGTCTGAACGAGTTTGAGTTCCTCACGGACGATCTCTGAGCTGATTACATCCTGCGACGTCGCGGAGAAAACGGTACTGAGCAGAAGAAACGGCAGGGCCTGCGGCTTGATGTGCGCCGTTTCCACGCCTGGGCCGGTGGGCTCGCCCTTGGCGGCAGAGGACGGTGCCGCGCGGATGGTGGTGGACGCCCCCAATGCAGCGTGCTCCTCCTCGTCGTCCCCATCGGCTTTCAGCACGAACGGCAGCAGAGGACCAGTGTAACGCCGCCCACTACTAAACACGTCCATGCGCTGTGAGGTGAGAAGCACCGACACCCGGGTTCCCGCATAAGGGCCAACCGCCAAGGAGGAGGGTGCCATCCGGTGGGAGTTGGAGATTCCCAGCGCTGAGATTTGTTGTGACGCGTACGAGCGGGCCATTCCATCGTAGCTGCTGTCGGCATGCACCGTCACCTGTGGGTCGCTCGCCGCGACCGCATTGAGAACACTGGGAAAACTGCCATCCTCAGTTGTCTGGCGGCTGAACATCAGTTCCACGGAGAGAAAATGCGCCGCGATCGATGCGATGTCGTTGATCATGCTGACAGTTCCTACGTCCGATGAGGACGCGAAGAGCCGCATGTAGAACTGGCTGATCCACGGCCAGACACGCTCCACCCGCCGCGAGCACAGCATCGAAGCGCCGTCGTCGTCGTCGTCGTCCCTGCCGTGGAGACCCGCCGACACGGCGAGGACAGCCAAGCACTGGCTCGAGAGCTCCAGAACCGAACCGTGCGTGGTAGCGATCTGTGGACCAGAACTTGTGGATGATGCTGTCGGGGTGCTGGCTGCAGCTGTGGCGATGGCAGATACTGTGGACACACGCGGCGCACTGAGGACGCCTCGCGGCCAGCGAAGGGCCTCTGAAACGTAGTCGCGGACGAATACCTCAAGCGCCTCCGCCTCGAGGCACGCTCCGCTGTCAAAAAAGAGACTCACGAGGGACTCTCGCAACGTCACGGCGCTCTTGTACATCGCCTCTGCCTCCGGCACAAGAGGAATAAGCGCGTGGATGCGCTCAAAAAGCGCCTCTGTCACCACGAGGCACCGCGATACCGTCCTCCAGCCGTCCTGCAGCAAGCTGCCCATGGTCCCAGCGATGGTGATGATGCTGCTGAGTAGGTGAAGTTTCTGGTCGAGAGCAGCAAGTGCCTGGTGGGCCACTGCTATACGACGGCGGCGTTCCGACGTTGCGCTGGCTTGATGCGTGCCGACAGCGGGCACCTTTTGCGCGTTCCCAGTTAGCGCCGAGGTGATGGAGGCCAGGGCACGCTTGGGAGGGCGGGCACTTTGCTCCTTGCGCTCGGTTTTGGAGTTGCTGTCGCTCGAAAGGGCGGGGATGCCCGTGGCGGGGCTGCTGGCTTGCGACGACTGGCTGCTCGTGAGGAATTGCGCGATGCTCGACATGAATGGAAAGGGACCCGATGTAGATTTGGTGATCGGAGACTTCGAGGGCCTGGATTCCCCCCCTTTCTCCCAGTCTGAGCTTGCGTCGTTGGCTGTACCTGAGTCGTGTCTTCCAGACATGACCGGCGTTGCCTCGGCCTCGCTGACCTGCGGGTCGCCAGCTGGGTTGGCAGGTAAAGGGGCATCACCGTCGGCGGTGTGTGGCGTCGCAGGCCCGCTACCCGCGGTGAGACGCGAGCTCGAGCGTGCTCTGCTGCGCTCTAGCTTCTCCATGGTGTCATTGGGGAGATACAAACCTGATACAAACACGTTAAGGTAGCCATCACGCTGCTCGGTGAGCGAAAGAAGGCAGCAGGCTTGCAGCATGTGGGTGGCGCTCTTGATTATCGTGTGCACGATGTCATCTCCACGTAAGTGCTGGATAGCGAGGGCGCTGCACCGGAGGATGCCTGGATGCAGAGTAGCGACGAGCTCGCGGTAGGGCCCCCACGTTGAGTTGATGGAGAGGTAGTTTCGCAGCTGACGCCGCTTCTGGTCCGTGCTGTGCCGCTCTGCGGGCTCGGTACCCTTTGCGTTGATCGATGAGCGGTGCGCAGAGGCCACGCTGTTTGCGATCGAGTGCCACGCGGGTCGCTCCGTCTCGATCATCCGCGAGAGGCCCTGGGTCACGATCGTGACAAAGTCGAGCACGCACAACGTGAACTCGGTCGCGGGGTGAGGTTCCACCGCCAGGACCGAGTAGGTGCGGCCGCGACGCTCTCCTGGGGCAGCCGCAGTGTTGCGCGACGCACGGTGGGTGGGTGCGCGGCTAGGCGCAGCCGCAGCGGCCTGGGCGAGCTGAAGGGCGGCGCTGTTGCCACTGTCACTGCCTTCCGTGGGTGGGTTCTCCGGACCATCCTCCCCGACACGCGGTGCGGCCGGACTCGCGTCGCTGACCACCAGCGTCTTCTCCGCGGTTCCGTCGTCTGCGTCGCGCTCCGCCACCGTAGGGCGCGGAGCCTCGGGCGGGGCCCGGCGCGCCAACGGAGGGGGCGGCGATAGGGGAGGCTGCTTCGCGGGAGTCGCCCTCGCGGAGCCCAGCTGCAACCACTTTGGCCTCTGGGGCCCCGATAGCTGGTCGACGTTGATGTACACCCCGGGCCACGCTGCGATGATGTCGCTCAGTAGCGCCGCAGCTGCCTGAATCAGCGAGGCGAACGGCGAGGTAGTCACCCACTCACAGCCCGCCTCCACCGGCATCGCTTTCCCGTCGTATCCGGTGTGACTGCGCGACCGATTGCCCTTCCGCGGCGACGGGTCGACACACCCCCCACGACCTGCCAGGGCAGCGGCTTCGGCGTGGCGCGGCGGCTCACTGGTCCTGCCGGAGACACCGCCAAGAAAGCTATCCCCCCCCCGCCTGTCGAGCTCGACGGGGTCGGTTTCCTGCGACAGCAGGGCGTGCGTCTTGGCCTCGATTGCTACGTGTGACGCAACACCAACGTTGACACGGTCGTGCCGCGCGGCAGCTTCCACCTCCGTGTCCTCGGCTCTGCTCAGCGGCGTGGGGCCGCCAAGCTGCGATGCGCCGTGGTCGACCGAGTAGCGCCGAAGGCCGGGTGGCACGAGGAGGTCGCGGAGGAGTTGGTGCGACGCGATGGCCTTGCGCCATAGCGTCAGGACCACCGCCATTTTCCACGGTGACCCGCTCGTCCCGGCGTAGCACACGAGCATCCTGTGGTGGCTGAGGATGGCGGACATGGTGTGACGCATCACCCGGTGGGCTTTCACAATGGCCGTGACCCCCAGCTTCTGCATCAGCGAGAACACCTCCACGACTTCAGCGTGCGCGCCGGCGTCACCGACTTGCGCCCCACGGCCAGCCGCGTCGCCGCTCTCCAGCCCGCTGGAGAGAACGAGAGCCACGAGCTCCTCATTGAGGCACTGCACGAACAGGGGATTCGCGGCATCGGGGAGCACGTCTGCATTGTCGGTCAGGTCTGCGTTCAGGATGTTCAGCAGTAGCATTCGCAGCCGCGGGGTCATCTCGACGGAGCAATGGTGCACGGCCGGCCCAGCGGCGGCGGCGCCAGTGCCAGCGGGGCCTGCGGAGGCGGTCGTGGTCGCTTCCGTGATGGAGCCACGCGGGACGGCCGCTGGGGAGAGACGAATCCACTTTGGCGACAGGCCGCAGCTCATCGCACACAGATCTTTGTAGTATGCCACCGCGTGGACCTGGGACGCCAGGGACGCCGCCGCCGCCGGTGCGTGGGGCGCCATCCGGGCTGAGGAGTCTGCCGGCTGCACAACGGTGCTGCTCGACGGCGCGAGACTCTGCGACTCGGTCGGCGTACTGGCGGCGCCCGGCCTGTCCCCTCCGCCATAGCGTGTGTCCGTGAGGCTAACGGGACTGCGCAACGTACGCAAGATGTTGTGCGACGCCTGCATGATCGAGGCCGAGCACATCGCCTCGGCAATGGAGCCCCGTGACGCAGAGAGGTAGAAGGTAAAGATGAGGCTGAGCGGGTTGGAAAGGGAAACGCCGTTGAGGGCGCTGGCAGACACGAGCGCCACTCCCGTCTGCACGAGGCGAGCCAGGAGCTCCTCATGGCAGCCCGGTGCCGTGGCACCGCTGCGTTCCTCCGGCTGCGTCTTCACCGGCCCCACCCCAGCCGAGGAGCCCGTCTGCAGCGGCTGCTGCTGCTGCGGTGGGTGCTGCTGTTGCTGCTTCGCCTCCGCCACTGGCCGCGGTCCCGCGCGTGAGGCCTCGTGCTTTACGGCGGGCGAGTCATCGGCAGCTTTGGGGCCGCTGACCGGTCCACTGCCGCCGGTGATTCCGCTGCCATGTGGCGCTGGAGCGGCTCCCCGTCGCTCGACGCTGAAGAACTCGCGGTGGAGGAGCCGCAGCGTTTCGCAGCCCGCTCCGACGGTTCGCTCGGTCATCGGGAGGAGGTTCAGCGACGCGAGCTTTCCCACGTCGCCGATGGCCTGGAAGAGCAGGGGCATGTGCTCCTTGCGGAAGAGGCTGCACGCGAGAAGGAACGTGTGGAACAGGTCCTCGGAGGCGTAGTTCCGCATCATCGTGGCCTGGATCGCATCGCGGAGCGGGTGCAGCGACTTCTTCTTGTTCGACTCGGAGAGAAACGCCTCGATGGTCGGCTGGAACACCGTCACGGAGAGGTGCTGGCCTTTGGCGGCCGCGATGGACGCCATGGCGGCGGTGCCTGTTCCTCCACCGCCGGCTACGGATTCGCCCCGGCCGACCCACCGCCCCCTTCGCCTACACACCACTACACACACGCCTATGCAATCGGCCAACCCCCAGCGGTACCTGCGCCCATGCATGAACCCCGAGCTCCCACCCCACCACGTTTACACACACACACACACACACACACACACACACACACACACACACACCCATTCACGCATACGCGTGGGTAGGCGCACACCGCAGTCGTTGCCCCGTCGCGCCCACGATGACGCTCGCTCTCCCACGACGGAGGCGTAGGAGGCACAAGGCGCAGTGCACCGCGGTACCTTTCACCGCGACTCTCCGCCACCGCCCCCTCATTCAGCCAACCAGCGTCTCAGTGACTCCGTCACGTAAACACAGTTGCTAGCTCACTCACACACACACACACACACATACATGTGCGGGGCGAGTGTCGCTGGGACTTCCCCCCCC
>PGOM01000083.1:10935-25897 GCA_002921335.1 Paratrypanosoma confusum | reverse complement strand
GTCGACAGGCTTTGGCACAGTGGTCTGCTGCCTCGCGTAGCCATTGACGTTATTGGAAGTGATGGTGTTCATCGGCAACAGGGCGATTAGCATGGTAATAAGGAGGAGGAGAGCGCACATTTTTGCGAGTGACGCTCGCGAACGCGACGGCTTGAACCATCTGATCCATCTCAACAGAGTAGCTTTAATCAGGAAGAACACCCTGAGGCACGGGGTCGTTGCAAATTCCTTCGCCGCACGATCCTCATCGCTGCCGATCGGTACTGCAGTAAAGCCGTCCTCGCCATCGTCACCGCCACCGTGAACACGTTTGCGGGCCAGAAAGGGGTTCTTCTCCATAGTGACGTGTTGCTATGCGCACGACCGTGTCGAGGGATAGATTTGGTGGGGCGCACCTCCTCACTTTTCTCCGTGTGCCGCCGTTGATGCGGCATGATTTTGTGCTCACCGTCAAGGCGCATGCGCCGCGACGCGAGTGTGTCACCTGCGATGGTGGTGCGGGAGCAGTGTATAGCTGTCCCGGTTGGTGCAGTTCGCTCCTCGGTATGGCAACCGCCCGGGGCCAAGGGCGGAGATGTCTGCATGAAGTGGCGAGGTGATGGGGTGTGTGTGTGTGTGGCTCCCCAATGGCACGCACATGCCCGCAAGGGTGCGGCCTCTCACTTCCCCCCTTCAACATTCCCACACACGCACACAAACACACACTGCGCACCCGTAGCAAGCCATGCATCGTGCCCGTTCACAAGCGCGTGTTCGGGAGGTTGAATTGGCAGTAAGGGAGGGAGTGGTGCGCGTCGCTATTACTCTGCAGCCTTCTCTTTGCTGCGACTCGTTTCTGCCGACTCGGGCGTGAGGAAACGTGCCGGGATGGTCACCACTGCGAGAGAGCAGTCCACGGACTGTGCTGGGTCAGCGCCCAGCGCCTCCATCTGAAGCACACGCGCCATAAGGTCTCCTAGGGCGCACGTTTTGCTCCCGATGTTGGGCGAGCCCGTCGACGTTGTCACAGAAGGGCACGTGCCGAGGTAGGTTGAGAACAGGTGCTCATCCGCCTGGTCGCGCCACGCACGGATGGATTTCGCCAAGTGCTTCCGAGATCCCGCAAAAGCTGTCCTTTGCTTTCGCGGGGAGCTTCTGCAGTCCACGGCACTTTCTCCATCGGAGCCCGCCACTGCTGCCCGACGACCTGTGCGGTGCCGCTTACTCCCTCGTACACAAAGCGAGTGCGCGACTGGTGGCTCGTTGGATGGCTCTTTACCACGCTGCTTATTCCATCGGCGTGCTTGCATAGCAAGCCCAGTGAGCGGCTTCACCGATTCTCGGCCAGTCTCCCTACTGGCATCCTCACCGATCTGCTTCCACAAGGTGTCGTAAACCGCGTCGTGAGCCTCCATCGGTTCCTCCACCTGCTGCGCAATGTCGGCGAGCTCGGGGTCACAGTCCATTAGCTTACGCAAGGATGCGTAGAACAGCAGCCGCTGAGCTGCAAAACCACATAGGCGCTTGCGCATACCGTCGCTGTAGCGCGAAGTGGCTTGGTGCGGCTCCACACTGGCTTGCCCAGTGGACCGATGCACTTTCGCGAACGAAACAGAGCCCATCTCCGCCAAGCCCTGAGAACTAGTTGCCCCGCAGAGTCTTGGTGTTGCCAGGCTCAGCGGAGACACAGTTGCCGTGCCGCAGGGGTGGTTCCCCAGCTCAGGGGCAGCTAGTGCACTTCGTGGTGAGCGGTAATACGCCTGGGGAGTGGAGCTCACGTGATGGGCTCCTCTCATCTGCTCTGCACCCCCAGGGCTGCAGTTACGTTTCAGGCCATTCAGAGCTGGCAGCCCCAGGCTTTTCTCCCGCTGCTTGAGTGGTGGCTGGACAAAGGAATGATGGCCCAGCGTCGAGTCGGGCCCAGCGTGGGTTGGCAGAACTGGGAGCGTGCAGGCGGAGGTTGCTGGTGTGGGGTTGCTGCGATGGTTGCCGTTAAAGCGGTTCTCCAACGGACTGCTTACCTTCAGCGCGAAGGCCCGGTGGTAGGCCTTTTCCACGTCCCCGCCAGCGATCTGCAGATGGTCACTCAGCGACGGTGATGCGACGGTACCGAGGTTTGGCAGCGTCCAACCTGCGGACAAGGCAAGGTCATCTCCAGGATCGTCCTTGTGGATATCCAGTTCCTTGCCAGCAGTACCGGCCGCCGCCGTCGCCGTCGCCGTGGTAGTGATGGCTGGGAGAGCCGGGGTGGGGACAGCCGGAAAGCTCGTCAGGGACTTGCCAGGGCCGAGGGCTGGCCGGACTGTGGTCCAAAGTGAAGTGGATTTCTGCGTTCCGTGAGGAGCGGCCGAGCTCTCGCAACTCCGAGGTGCGCAGCGGGGGGAGATGAGGATGCTCTCTTGGCGGACGGAGGTATCGTTTTGCGGGATACCGAGGCTCCCCAAACCCACATCCACGTCGCTCTCACGTTTCCATGGTGATTCGCTCTCGGGTGCCTTGATGTCTTCCGCCTCGGCGAGTAGTGCGTCGACTAACCGCCTCAGTCGCCGCCGTTCTCGCCGAAGGAGCGCTTGCTTCCGCACCACCTCCCGCGCCTTCACAAACTCATTGTCTGATGCATCGCGAAGAGCCTCGACGCTCAGAGGCGGTTGGCCCAGGAGGCGCTGAGGTTTTGCGGGTTGGAGCGTCGAGGCCGAAGAGGGGTTCTCGGGCCGAAGTGGGGCTGACGCAAGCGAAAGAACGACAAGCTTGCCGCGGCTCCTGCCGCCCGGTAGGCTTGCCACGGTGTTCCTAGCCGTGTCACGGGGCTGGTCGTGGGCCGCACTCTGCGACAAGAGCCGCTTGCTCTGCGCACAAGAGCTAATTTTTAGGAGGGGTGATCGGCTACGGAAGAGACCGCCGCTTTCACTTCCACTGTTACGCCCGAGACTCGGGCTGGGCTCCTCGAAGTTCTCGTCGCCGTCCAGGATGTCTCCAGATGTAAGGGGAGTGGGGCTCAGTTTGCGTGGCCAGGCGGATCCACCGCGATGCGACGCCGACTTGCCTTCTGTGACGACCTCGTCGTTGATGTTGGTGTTGTTGTTGCTGCTGAAGTCGGAGTCCGTCGAGGAGAAGCTGCATGCGCTGCGGCTGCTGTAGCAGCTGCTCGCATCGCTCCAATCGTCTTCTGCACTGCTGCCTTCCGATGCGGCGTCGCCGTCGCCGTCGACGTTGCCACATTTGCCACCACCGCCGGTGGCTACGCTGCGTGTTGTGCCCACTTCATCCCCGACCCACCGCTTGGCCTCCGCATCAAGCAGCAGCATCACGCGAAGCACGGAGAACGCCGTGTCGGGGGCCAGGTGTTTCCAGTAGTCCTGGTGACATATGACGACGATGTAGGGCAGCGCGGTGTCGTCCAGCGCGTGCTTCCCGGGATCGGGGCGCCTGGGGGTGGCACCCTCCAACTTCCGTGGCGAGTGGCTCGACAGCGCCCCGATGGCTCGGGGTGCCTTGAGAGCCACAATGGCATCCACGGTCCCCGAGCAGCGGTTGAGGAAGGGAGCGTCGTGGGGAATGCGCCGACTGAGGTTGCTTCTGCTACCGGAGAGTGCGCTACGGGAGCTAGCTTCTTGGATTGAGCATGAATCCATGCTCTTCGCCATAGTGGAGGTGTCCTTCAAATCTTCCGAGAGTTCGCACACCACCCGCACCGACGACTGCGGGGTGAGGAAGAGATAGCCCGTGATCGCCATGGAGGAGATGAAGTGCAGCACCTGGCCACGAACATAGAGGGCCCCGACGTCCAAGTGGGGCCGCGTAAAGCCGACTTCCCGCATCGCATCCACGACAGGTGGGTCTGCGACACTCAAGGTCGGCGTCAGCTTGTGTGAGGGATCGCCGTAGCTGACCGGGGTACCACTCAGACTGATCGGCTGGATCGCGAAGAGGCTGCTGCTGCTGCTCAGCACCGCAGCAGCTGGAGCCATTGGGGGCGCCTGAAGGGACGCCAGCGCCTCGACGTCCACCTGCCGCTGCTGCACGATGTCGAAGAAGCGCTGCAGCGTGGCACGCGCCGCACCAGCCATGGCCCGCCCGGGTTTCTTTTCGAACGCTTCCATCGCCAGGAGGGCGCTGGTAAACGCGACGGAGAAAAAGCACGCGGCGCTTTCACTGCCCGATGCGTACGTGGCCAGGAACTCGTTCTTGAAGAGCGGCCGGCGGATTCTGCGGGAGCGACGCCGCAGCCGGGTGCTTGAGCCCCCATCCGCTGCCAGTGACTTCGCAAGGAGGGCGTGGCACAGGAAAGACGGCGTGACCGCGAAGGAGACAACGGTGCGCGTCAGTTCCACACCCAAGCGAGACCCTGCGCCGGAGCCCACGTCAAAGCGCGGCGGCAGTATGGGCGCGATTCGCACCGACGGGGCGACGCACTCGGAGCCGAACACGAATTCTTTGGCTGTCTGCGGCTGGAACTGCCCCGCGATGAGAGCGAACCCCGGCCAGCGGATGGCGTCGGCAAGCTGCTGGCGCTTATGAGGATCCAACACCTTGCTCGAAATGATGGATAGCACCTTTTCCGCGCACTCCTTGTACTCTTTGCGCCTGGTCGCGATGAGGCTGTCAATGACACGTATTTTTCGCTGCCGTAGGCGGAATTCAAGCACAAGTGGAGCCATTGCCTTCAGGCGCAGAAGGTCAAAGGTGCTGTGAATGCCCTCGGAGCTATCGAAACCGTCATCGCCGGACATCAGCGCCGGATTGTAGCTCTCCCCTTTGAGGTCGGAGATGCAGTCGAAGATGATGTCCGCGGAGAGAAACCTGTACGGGGTGGTTGAGGTCAGGTACTGCAGGGCCACGGTGCGACAGCACCTAGCAAACAGGGACTGCGGCAGCGATGTCGTCACGTCCACAACGGGAACGAAAGTCACCGAGGGTTTTGGCGCCCCGCCACTGCGGCCTTTCGTCACCGACAGCACGCTGCCCATCTTGGAGTCGCTTGCCTGCTGCGATGCGATGCCGTATTGGCCAAAGGAGCGGATGGATCCTGACGCCATGCTGTGAGGAGAGCCGATCTCCTGAACGGCCTCTTCTAGCGGCACCGGTAACACCATCCCAGAGCACTGCGCACTGGATGCGGAGAGTGGAGCAGAGGAAGACGCGACCGGGAACGGGTCAGTCCCTAAGCACCCTGCCGTTACGGCTCCCCGCTGGCCCACGACATCCTTGTCCTGGTTTCGACTGAAGGGCGTAAAGGCTTCAGCGCTCTCCGCCCACTTTTCCTGGGGGTGTGATTGGTGGACGATTGGTTGCAGTGCGCCACTCGGCCGCCGCCGCGGGCCCCGCACCGCCGATTCCCTTACGTTGGGAGACGCTGGCCGCGTTGTGTTACCCTTTGGGCGTCGCTTGCTCGGTTGGACGGCTTCAGCAGCGACGGGTGAGCGGACCTCGGTCGGCTTCACGCTCACCGTCTCTTCGCCCGCTGCACCACCGCGAAAGCTATCCCGACTCTGCGTGATTTTACTCAGCCGCCGTCGCAGCCCGTGGACGCCGGTGTTCCCGTTCGCACTCTCGGTTGCGCCGCTGTCCTGGACAGGGGCGTGGGACTGGGGCTTGCTTGGGACGGTCAACGGCGACCTGGCGGAGAGCTTCGTTTGTACCCCTTCTGGTGCGTCTTTGCCAGCGTGGTGCTGGGAACGGGGTGCCGACTGCCCATGGGAAGGGACCGGCCTGCTGACGGGCGGCGCCGGATCGGCCAACGGCCTCGGCACCACGCCCTGCTCCAAGTCGGCCAGTCGCCGTGGGCGCGTTGTGATGATCGGCCTCCCGCCGAGCGCCCCGTGTGTCGTCGGAGAGCCAACCGTCTCTCCGACAGGGTGCTCGAACATAGCCAGACGATGCGGTAGCAGCCTGGAGACGGTCTCCATCGGGGGCCTCGCCTCGGCCTTGCCGACCTGCTGCGCCATGGGCTGGCTTCGCGTGCGTCGCACTCAGCGAGCTGCGCGCCAGGCTGGGGCCGGTCCACGGTGGCACCGGCCAACGATGATGATACGTACCTCGCGACTCCTCCCGCGACCCCCCGCCCGACGCCGTGAGCGGCGGCAGCCTGCTCCGTCCACCGCGCCCTTACCGAAGAGACACTCGCAAAAAAACTGCACTCACAAACGCACACACACAAACACACACGCGGCTTACAGCGGTAGTAAATACCCAACACTTTCGTAAAACAATGACAACAAGAATGACACACTGAGCTAGCACACACTCGTCACCATCCCACAGACGTACCCAAGACGGCGTCCACCACACGTTGGGATGGAAAGCAAAAAGAAAAAGATCTCGCCACGCCCCGCTTCACGAATCACGCCCAGCGGAGCGATAGGAGCGGTTGGCGGGGGTGAGCGAGTAGGCTCCCGAAGGAGTGCAAAAATGAGAATGAGGACGACCACAGTAGCCACTCAATCGCGTGGTAACGGTGGTAGTGTTGGAGGGTGGGGGACCGCGTCAGACAGTCGTTGGGGGTGGGTGGGTAGAGAGACTCCGATCTCACTTGGTTACCACGGGGCGCCGCGCCCCGTTTCACGTGACGGCGCGACTACTGTGCCTGCGCCTGTGCCAGCGCCTGCTGCTGGTGCGGCGGCGGGGGCGGCAGGCTGAGCCTAGGAAGGAACAGGAGACCAGACACACAATTCGTTCACAACCACGTCTCTAGCTTGCCACCCCGCCTTCCAACCCCACCCCCCCGGCCCACAGCCAGACCTCCTCACCGGCTGCGCCGCGCAAGCTGCGAGTCGGTCTGCGGCACCGAGGGACCGAGCGCCTCCTGGGAAGCGATATCCGCGCGCACCCCTAGCTTTTCTTCCCGCTAGCGCGCTGATTGCGGACGGCCACTTCGCCAGGTGGGGCGAGCGACTGCTGAGCAATGCTTAACACTAGTCACCTAAAAAACCAAACTACTTGCTGTTGCACACTATTACCAGTCAAATCGAGTGTTTCAACCCCACTCGTGAGCCGTTCGAGTGCGAGTCGTGCTTGTTGCTCTATGCGTTAGCCGAACAACGGGTTGCAGGAGGGGCAGGTGGGACTGGGCCACAGGTGACCGCTGCGCTGTCCGCTTACGCTGGTGGGACACCCCAAAGCTGTCGTTGCGACCAATTTGAATTGATGTGAGCCTACGAGGTGCCCGCGGCTACCCGTTGGATCCCGCTGCACTCCCTCTCCTCTCCACTCCTCTCACTCCCTGGCTTCGCTCACCCTACCTACCCTTTCGTAATCTACCGGCCTAGCGATGATACTGTCTTTACGCATTACTCGTTATCGTGGGCAAAAGCGACCCGCTTCGCGAGATGAGGCTGCGCAGCGGGTGCGTGATTGGCGCCCGAGCGACGGAGGGGCTCCATGGCCATGTCGTCGTCATGGGCTAGGATTTCCACCTGTAGAACCACCTCTTTACAGGGCCGGTGGGCGAGATACGCCTCGCTGATGGCAAGATGTCGCTCTAGTGCTGGCACCAGAACTGCTGATGGCAGCGAACTGCGCTCGCCATGTGAGGGCGCGGCTGTGGCAAGAGCAGCGATGCGTAGGGCCTCAGCGTAGCCTAGCTTTGTCTGTTGCGCAGCGAGCTCCGTAGGTGTTTTCGGGGAGAAGTACGTTGTAAGGTCTTCTCCCGTTAGTGTATCCTGCGCTCCATCCCACAGCTTGATGGGGTAGCAGTAGTTGTGACCCAGCGACACTTGCAGCGCCTTCTGCATGCGCGCTGTCAGCACGTGCGGCCGGTGAATGTACACAGGAGGGATACGGGACAGCTGCGGGAGCCACTTTTTGATGTAGATGCCTGTTTGGTCGTGCTGATGGGCGAGGTAGAGAATGTTCCGCACTGGCTCGCCGAAATCGTCCTTGACCAGCCCCATGTAGTACGCGTAGTTCCCGTAGCAGATAAATGGGTCGAAGTCGAGACTGCAACGCTCCATCCACTCGGCGCCGATGCGCCAGTCCTGGCCGTAACCACACGACAAAAGCCACGCGAGGGCCTTGCGCCCTTCAAATCCAACGAACCCCGTCAAGAGCAGCTCTCGCATGCACGCGTCTGCGAACGGGATGCCGGTCAGACCCCAGCACCAACGGTTGATGATCTTTTCGTCGTGGCGCCAGTCGGCCACGTCACTGGTATCGGCTGGGCGCGGGCCGTACGAGAAGAACATGGATGCACCGTACTTGAGGCCCATCCAGTGCCAATAGTCGCGGCGCGAGAGCCGCAGAAGCATCTCGCGATACTGCATTTGGACAAACCCATCTCTGAGTTGGTCATACGTGTGTTTCCGCACCACCTCATACAGCGTGCGTGGCGAGAGAGAGCCGTTGGAGAGGTACGGCGACAGCCGGGAGAGCTTCTGGGAGTACATTTGCATATTTGTGTGGCGATCGCGGCCCGTCCGAAGCATCGAAGTCATTCCACCTTCCCGCAACCACTCCTCAGCCCGCTCAATGGCATGGTCCTCCCCGGGAGTGTGGGATGACTGCGTGGCGACTGCCTCCTCCAGGTAGAAACCCGCCCGCGCGTGGCGGTAACCAAGGTCGTGGAGGGAAGGGATGCTCCCGCGGAATGACGGCGTTGCCTCCAAGCCCCGGCACTCGAGCTCCGACGGGAGCAGCTCGTGACGCTTTGGGAGGGCCATGAGGCGCGATCGGCCAGCGGTGGGATTGGCGCTGGTGCCGCTAAGCTGGCCAGGCGACACACCGAAGATGATGTCGTTGTACGCGTGGGTTGGCCGAATGGTCGCAACGGTGACATCATCGTGGTACCACCGCTCACCCTCCTTCATGTGCGACACCGGGGTGGGAAGGTCGTCGATGTGCACGAGCGTCGTTTGCCAGACGCTATGCGGAACGACTGGCTCTGGGGAGGTGAGCCGCCGCTGCTCCCTGGCAAGCGGGTGGCGGCCGTCATGGATGGAGCACACCTGGACAGTGCCAGTGCAGCCGTCTTCGGCGGAGCCGGGGCTCTCCGCCACCCACTCCCCCCGCTTCAGACGCGCCATGATCAGGTCGTGCACCTGCTTTTCGTGTGGTGCGTACTGCGTCGTCAGAAACACGTCGGTCGCCCCCAGCTCCAGGGCTAACCTCGGCACGTGGTCCTCTGGGCGGCCACACCGAATGAGCAGTGGGATCTTTAGCTCCACCTCCAGTTTTTTCCGCAGGGCGCGGAGCGTGCCCAGAAAGAACTCCGCACGCTGTGGGCTCTGCCGAAAGAAACCCCCAATCGCGCTTGGCTGCGCGAAGCAGCGGTAGTCTACGACGGCCACGGCGACAACTGGTATTCCACCGGCTTCTTCCGCTCGAAGCGCTGCCAGTGACAGGCAGTAGTTATCATGGGTGCGCATGTCATTGGCAGCGAACACCACCATTACGCACGACGCACCCGACCTAGCACCCGTGGCGGCGAGCGCCAGAGCGGTATGCGAGAGGCCACTGGAGAGGTGGGCCGCATCTGCCCACGTCCACTGACAAGCCAGCGGAGCTAGAACATCTCCGACAGACGTCAATGCCCACGTGCTGAGCACTGGCGGCGCTGGCCTGCCACCCCAACCCGCGCAAGTGCTTCCAGCAGCCATGTTCACCTCCCCAGTGACTGTGAGCTCATCGATCTCCTTATCGGCATCGCCCGCCTCAGCCTCGATGAGGTCCGACAGCTCATCTAGGTTGCCGTTCGCGCAAGTGTCGCGAGCTGCAGTGTCCACCGCTTCCAGTAGCTGGGCGGAGTCCCGGGGCCACAGGCTGCCTAGAGAAGACCGCCCACTGCCCTCTTCAAAGTCCTCCCGCAGGCTGCCCGCTGGGAAATCCATCAGTACTGATCCCCAGTCTGCCTCCGCTCCAGTGTCACTGATTACGTCTGCCCCCACTGCACTGCGTTTGGGGACTGCTAAAACCGGAGGTGGTGGCGCGGGTGGAGGTGCCGGGTACAACAACTCGCTTCTTGGTGGGGTACCGGCATCTTTGGCAGAGGTGGAGAGCACAGAGAAGAGCTCTTCAGCGGCCTCGCCCCCCGCACCAGTGTCCCACGGTGCGGCAGGATCTGCGCATGTGCTCCCCGTGCCTCGACAGTGCGTGCGGAGTGCGAGCGGAAGTGTGAGGGAAACGGCTGAGATGGTGCCCGGAAACGGGAGGCGGGGGCGGATCCATCCCGCGAGGGCTACCGTAGGGCGACATCGCCATCTGCCGCGGCGGCGAAGTTGGTGCATTAGTACCCACCACACAACTTGCGGGTGACGCACGAGCCGACCTCTTGCTCTCGATCTCTCACAGTGTAGCGTGTGCGTTTGAGCGACCCTACCCCTTGCCCCTCTGCTGTCTCAGCACTCGCATTCCACCCTACTGGTCGTCGCCGCCCCACCACATTGAGGCAGCGCCACGTGAGGAGGGACAGCGGCGCGTCGCAGTCAAAGCCAAACGAGTGACGCGGCATGCGTAGAGGTACTGTGTCGCGCGTCACACGCCAACAGTTGAAGTTGATCACTGACCAATCCGTGCAAGCCCTCCTCCTCACATTCTTCCTCCGCCGCCGGTGTCCGTTGGGCAGCCGCGCAGTCCATGCGTTCGTGGGAAGTGGAGCGGGGTTGACCCGCTTCCTGTTCCTCTTGCCCAACTCCACATCACGGGCTGGCGAGGAAGTCGTGCCTCCTCGGCCACGCCCGTGCCCACTTCCTACCTCTGGTGGTGGCCACCAGCCGACCCGTTTTTTCGCACCGCTGCCCCCCATCGGTATACGATTCGCCTGCGGGGAGAGCATGAGGTAGCGTCGTTACGGGGGCGGGGAGGGGTGTGGGTCGTCGCCATGTGAGTGAGGGTGAGGCTTGCAGCACGCACACGGTGGACTTTGAGGAGCCGAAACGAGCCCGTTTCCCGCCGCTGCCAGCTGACGCATCGATGCTACGATTTCCACCAAGCACATGCCTCACTCCGCAACGCAACAGCGTCTCTCCCCCCTTTTCGTCGCCACGTCCCGGATAATGTTCACACCCCACGAGGGAAAGGCGCTACTCCGCCAAGGCGTCCAGTACGCCCTTCCGGCACAAGGGACACACACTACGTCGCATCAGCCAGCTCTGAAGGCAGTGCGTATGGAACGTGTGCGAGCAGCGCAGAGTGGCCATGCGATCACCCTCTGCCCCTTCTTCCTGGCAGATAGGGCACAGAAGGTCGATTGCTGAAATGCTGGAACGGGCAGAATCGCGTACGGTAGCTCCAACACCACGCATTGTACCACATGAGGCACCTATGGTGGAGCTGGTTGCGGGGGAAGACACCAACGCCGATGCGGGCATCACCGTGGTATTCCTCAGGCGGGTAGGAAGGGAAGTGCTGCGTCGCATAGAGGTGAAATCAACACCAACCTGGGGAATGTTGGCGATCTCCTGCTCTGCTTCCAATCGTGGCTTCCACTGCGTAGGGGGGCGCGTGGCGCCAGCCCTGCTGGCATGCGTGCGACCATCGTGCCGATCGAGCGACCTGGCCTTCCGCACACCACCGTCACGACCACCACGTCCACTTGGAGTGGTGCGAGCACACATCGTTGGCAGCACCGTCCACACGCGTAGGTCCGGTGGAACGACGTATGCCACCGTCGACGGTAGTGACGGGCACATGACATGCAAAGCTGTGGGATTCGATCGGGTGCACATGGACCGTCCATCGGTTCCCACGCCCGCTTCCGCCCGCGAAGTACCAGCATTCGGAGTCGCAGCCTGTTGTGGCACCTGTGTGCCGGCCCTTCCTGCTCGCTCCAAGTGGCAATGGCCCATGCTGGCGGAGTGGTGCTGCGGAGGCGCTGGCTGATGCGATGGCGCTTCCGCAGGGGAGTGGGAAGACAGAAAGGCGATATCCCGGAAGGGAAACACCGAACCAGACGAGGAAGACGATGAAGAAGAGAATGCAGTCGGCGATGTATACATGCGCGCTGGAGTGGGGAAGGGCGTATGGTAGCGCTGTGGAGGCACCGAGATCAACAGCGGAGCCGCAGGGGATGAGGATGCGAGAGCGGGTGCCACCTGCAGAAGTCCTGGCGCACATGAAACGGTAGGACCACTTCCACGCGACGCCGGTGGGAAGGATGATCCCATTGGAGGACCGCCCTGCATGAGCCGGACAGCCGGAGCGAGATGACGTTCGCCACCGACGGGGGGCTGCTGAACGTTGTAGAACCAGTGGACGGGTGTCGCGCTGGGCGAGGGGCAAATGAGCGGTGCGCCACACTTCACACGACGTGGCGATACCACAGTCGAAGATTTGCTGCTTCCGCCAGAGAGACCCTCACCTTCGCTTTTTGCTACCGCCGGTACGGAAGAGCTGGTGCCGAGTTGTGCTCCTCCGTCGTCCTGCTGACTGGGCGATGACCTGGCGGGGCAATCCAGATGGGAAGAGCTTAAGGTGGGGCCCCTCTCTCCTCGACTCACTGCCACGGCCGGGGCACTGCATGACATGGGCCGGGCACCTTCATCGTGGGTTGCTACCCAAAGCGGCGACCGGTGGCCGAGGACGTCAGCGCCACTTCTCTGGCCGTCCACAGTCGCCGGTGGGCTCCTCTGCCAGTTTTCGTATGCCGAGTCGCATGAGAGCGCTACTAAGGGTGGCGGGGAAAGCCACCCACTCTCTGCGTCGTACAGGTGAGGTGGCGTTGTCTCATTCGCGGCTGCCACAGCGGGCGATGCCGTAACGCGAAAGGAGCGAAACACAAGGCCAGACGGTGAGACAGGCAATACGTTGCTGATAAGCGCTGCTGGCGGGGATGACGGGGGTAGTTGACTGGGCGTGTTGAACTCATTGGTGAACGGGTTCATATCGACAGACAGCCTCGCCTCCACTCTACGATCCGCGAACGCCGATATTCGCGACGCTTCACGATCGCCCAGTGCGCCACCACACGCATTCACACGGCAAATTAGAATTCTTTCACACTTTCAGACCGCTTCGCCGCCGACTCCGGCGAGCGGCTGAAGTAGCAGAGTGCGACGGATCGGAGTGTCGTTGGCCGGGCCCACTCTTGCTTCACGTCGCGCATGTGCAACGCTCGTTGCGGACGACTTAGGCGGCGCTCACGCGTGCGGTAGCAACGACCTTTCCCACGGCCCCCTGCCGCCTCTCTACACGACGCAGCGACTGTGAACCCGACACTACAGCGCTACAGCGAGCTACTAGACAAGCAGGGCTAAGCTCTGCTGTTGCTGATGGTACGTGTGGGTGAGCAGCCAGGGCATAGGGGGTGTGGGAGGGATGAGTCGCGATGGAGTACTCGAGCGCCGCAAGAGAGGCTGAGATTGACCCGCGAGAGGAAAGGGGCGGCCGACCTGTTACGGTGAGGCCGAGCGGCGATCACCTTGCTCATTCAGGCTAGCGGTGTGGCGCCGCCTCACAAGGCCATGGCAGTACGCACCGAAGGGCGACAGGGGTGCACGGAGGCGGAGCGAAAAGCTCTGGCATGTCTCGTTACGGCAGCCGCAGTGGTTCTGAGGCATTACTTCATCGGAACGCAGTCGGTAACGGTGATGCGCACACGCTTCCATGACGCCGTTAAGTGCGCTTCGGTGCATGTGCGTGGCTCGCAAGATACGGAGGCCGATGGAAGGACGCTCACAGCCGCACACGCAGCCCTCAGGTGGCGCACTGCACTGGCGCCCCCTCCGTAAAACGCAACCAGTAGCGTTTGTGCCGCGACATCGGCCGCATGCAGCTGCAGCGAATCACTGTTCACTGCTGCCGTTCGAAAAATACCGTCATCTGTTGCATCCACCTCGATTCTACGCTCACCCCCGCCATCGTCGTCGTCACTTCCCTCACGCACCCGCTTACCACACTTCCCACGATGGAGTGCTCTCTCTGCGGCACGAGCCTGCTCCCCACTTGGAGAAAAGGCACCAAAGCGCACTACAGCATTTACGCCACCAAAAAGCGACAGGAACTCCTTCACCTTGCTGACCACGGCGCGTGAGGAGATGTGTTTTTTGAAATACGTCGTGCGGCACTGCTCCTCCATGTCGCTCGGATCCGAGTGACATGTTTCCTGCGGCAAGGCACTATGGAGGGAAGTGCGGATCTCCCGCCATTCTGACGGCGAAGGTGGCTCAAGTGCTACATGCAGGGTGCAGTAGTGGCCGCGAAAGCACTTAGAAGCGCACCGCGGCATGGTGCTCGCGTAGTGAGTGGCCTATTGCAGTACGCGAACAACGGTGATCGGCGCACTGACTACTACTCGATGACCTTTGTGTACGCGTGCTTGAGTGAGGAGTGGGTGGGGTAAGAAAGAAGTTGCCTCTGGCGACGGAGTCAAACTCTGTGGAAAGCGGTAGTGCTGAAAGGGGTCGGCAGCAGCACCAAGTAGGTAGATGGCACCTGTGCCCCGGAGCTAAGGTAGCGTTACAGAACCAGATGATCCTCGAGCGAGGCCGGTGATCCCCCCTAATTTCACGGGAAGGGTGACTGGCGAGGCAGGGTGGCCGTCGGGTGGGTGCTGAAGAGAGAAAGGGGGAGAATGTGGTGAGGCAAAAACAGCAGGCTCGAGGAGAGTGAGTGTGTGTGTGAGTGTGTGAGCAGATGCGTTGGAGGGTGGGGTAGGTCGACCAACGGTCGGGGACCCGGAAAAATTCCAAAGATACTTGTGTGTAACGCAGGTGGTGGCCGGCACCACGATCTTGTCGCATTCTACCACATTCGCTCCGCGACGCTGTCCTCCACTGGAGGCACGCCGGAACCGATGCGCTTGCGGAGTGGCGTGGGAGAGCGCTGGCGCCGGTGGCATCTTCCCGTGGTGGCAGCGGAGTGCAACGCGAACATATCATATAATAGCGTAGATTTCTCACCTGACGACGGCCCACCTGCCGCTGCTACTTCAATGGACACAAACCGGCACCATTCACACAGCTTCAACGAGGGGCGTGGGTGGGAGGAGTGTTGGTGTTGGCGGCATCGTCGACGATGCCAGTGGGAAGGAGAAGTGCGTGGGGAGGGGTAGGGG
>PGOM01000082.1:78697-95538 GCA_002921335.1 Paratrypanosoma confusum | reverse complement strand
CCCCCCACCCCACTAAGTCGTCCCCCCATGCCTGACGGCTTGGAGAGGCGCTGCAGGAGTGTTGCCGGGGCCTCCTAGCGGGCAACCAGCCATGCGGCCTCCCATGCTGGACGTCCTGTGCAGGATTTTGTCGGCGAGGCCACGGCGGACTTCCTCCTCGCTGCTGGGCCCAGGGGCACTCGAGGAGCGCAAGGCGCCGACTGCCGCCCGTCGGCTGGCGTTGAAAGGCGAGCTCAGGAAGCTCCGTGCACTGCCATGAACCTGGGCCGCGGGGGGCGGTGGCGCGCCAATGAAAGTGGTAAAAAACGGGAACTGCAGGATTTGATCGGCGCTGGGTCGCTTCCGCGGGTCCAGCTGGAAAATCGCGTCGAGCACCTCGAGACACTCGCGCGACACCGGCCAGCCGCTGCGCTCCGTGCTGCCACGCCGCCTCGTTTCCAGCACCGCGCAGAACCACTGGGAAAAACCGTGAAACTGCTCGAACACCAGTGACGGCGTGAAGAATGAGCAGAATGACGACGAGGTCACGCTGGAGCCTAGTGTCGCCCGCAGCTGCTGCAGCCGCGGGAGGTGGCGGCATACAGACTCCGGGAACGCACCAGGGCCGGCGGTGTGGATCGGGCCCAGAACTTCGGTGATGAGCCGGAGCTGGTTGAGCTCCGTTTCCAGCCCGCGTGTTTGCCGCATCTGCGGTCCGTTGGCCTTCGCCGCCTCGGCGTCCGGTCCTTGCGGTACATGGCGCAAGAACGGCGGCCGGCGTAAGAACATCTGGGCAAGAAAGCAGCCGAGCGACCAAATGTCTACTTTCTCATCGTACTCAACGCTCCCCAGCAACATCTCTGGAGGACGGTACGACAGATTGATGAGGCTGGGCGTCATCACGTTTCGCCCTGAGCCCTCGAAGACGCACAGCCCAAAGTCACACAAGTGCACGCTTCCCTCAAGCCCGATCAGCACGTTGTCAGCTTTTATGTCACGATGAATGATCTTCATCGCGTGAAGCTTGCTGGCGGCGCGGAAGAGACTACGGAAGATGTAAGCCACTTCATACTCCGTGAACGGGAAGTTGGCTTGCAGGAGACCCGCCAAGCTGCAGGGGACGTAGTCGAACACCAGGTAGATGTCCTTGTGGCTGTCGGAGAGCAGCACGTCGTCCAGACCGACTATCTCCGCTAGCCGGAGCGACGCGTCAGGGGACCCGTTTCCGGCATCGGCTGCGACCTCTGCTGTGGGTTTCCAGCCACCGGCTGCGGCGGCAGCCGTGGTGGAGCGTGGAGCGGCCTCGCCACCCCGGAGATGCGCGTAATGCGCGGCACGGATCTTGTTTTGCTGGCGGGCGATGTGCTGCAGTGCGATGATCTCCCGCAGAGAGGTCAGCGGGAATCCCTCGAGGCCCTGCAGCAGCTTCAGCCTCTTTAGCGCCACCTTCTTCTTGGTGAGTAAGTGCTCGCCGAGATACACCTCCCCGTAGGTGCCCTCTCCGATTTTACAGCCGATTTTGTAAAACTTGCCGACCGTGTCACGGACCGACGAGAAATCCACGGTGGTGGGCGCTGCGGGCAGCGGAACTTTCACTTTACTGTGAAACCGCGCCGCTTTCGCGGGCGTCGTAGAGCAAGAGCCGCTTAGCATGCATGGTGTGGGCGTCGTCGAGGCCACGTCCCACACGGACTGCGAGCCCGTCTCGTGCCTCCAACCGGCCGCTCTCGGCATCGCACAGGGGCCCCGCGAGGCGCCGTGGCTGCTTTCCGCCGGTGGTACTTCCTCCTGGCCACCTGCGGTGGCTACGGAGCGCACATGGTCCCCAGCCTCCACGGCACGCCGCTTCGCGGCCAATGCAGCGGCCTCGGCGGTGACAACACCACCAGCCGGCCTCGTGCTGACGCAGCCACCTGGTGCACCGGCGCTTGCAGCCGGCGCCACCTTATCATGGTTCACCTCTTCCGTCTCGACCCCCTCCTCTGTCGTACATTTCAGACTTATTGGGGGTCCGGGTGCCATGAAGACCTGGGCCATGCCCATTGGGGCGCCGCTATGCGCCTCTGTGAGCGCCTCTGCGTCTCCTTCTTCCTCGTCCCCATCCCCGGTGCCACTGCCTCGCATCGGAGGCGTCGGCTCCAGCAACCGCACGATTGGATCCGACCAGCCACCACCACCAACACCACTACCACCCGCACCGGGCCCACTGTGCACAGCCAATGGTCCCGCTGCCCCCCCACGCCGCTCGGCGATGTCCTCCCGTGACTTGCATTCCACCTTTCGGTGGCCAGCATTCGGTGCAGTGGATCCAGAGTCATCTGGTCCTGCCGGTGTCTCGTCTTCGGCCAGCACACCCATGCCGTCTCCTTCCAAAGCGAGCGCATTCCCCGAGAGCGGCGCAATGCACCCATCTCCCGCCACGCCGTGGGTGCTAGGTGCCGTCGATGGCTGCGCACCACGCTCCCAGTCTGCGCGCTCCTGCTCCGCCTCCTTCCCCGACAACCGGAGGCGGAAAGTTCTGGCGACAGAGCCTAGGGAAGCGGACGTCTTGGGGTCGCTGGCACTATTCCCCTCAACGGTCCCCGAGGGAACCAGCGCGGTAGGCTCCTCCACGCCCGATTCTACAGGTTTGTCGGAGGGCGCGGCACCTAAGCCTAGTCGGCCCAGACGCAGCCGCACTGCCGCGCGGGCGGGCTCTTTCCCCACTACAGTGCTATCGCTGCGACCGGATCCGGTAGTGGACGTCATTGCCGAGGCAGTAGCGCACCGCGATTCTAGCTGTCCCCCTAAAGCTGCAGAGCTTTATATATTGAACCCACGTTTCCCGCACACCACTGCTACTTACTCCACGCCACTTGCCCTTCGTCAGGAGCGACGAAGCTCACGGAATTCTGCAGCAACCACAGGTCCCTTCTCCTCCCCACTCGCTAGGAAACCGATTCGTTGGTTCACGCACGAGTTGGTTTGCTTTGCTGAGTGAGGAGGGAGGGGAGGATTTTCCTCATCCAGACGCGTAGGTGGCGACCGCCCGCGTCCCTGAGGACCACTTCCTTTGAGAGAGGAGAGGGGGGCGGGGGGGGGGAGGTGCGTGTGAGCGAAGACAGCGAGGGCGGGCCGCTTGGGTCAGGCCGTTGTGCGGTGCGGGATCACCGCCGCGACCCCGGAGTCCCGCGTCTCGCCAGCTTCCCATCCTACCACCACCCTCAGTCTCATCGTCGTCGCACATCGTAGCTCTGATGCGGCCCCTGCACGTGCGAATGCGGGTGAGCACTCGAGCAACTGCCCATGACACTCCGCCTCCAGCCGCGCTGTTACCAAACGACCCACCGCCCCGCGTTCCATGACCCGCCCCTCCGCCCTACCGTGCCGTTTCCCCGCCGACGCCCATATCGTGCGTATGATCCGCTCCACGGCCACTGTCGCTGCTGCCAGGGATGGATCAACACACTGCGTGCATTAGGCGGTCAGGCTACTGTATCTGGGTTATGCCGTCAGTACTTGCGCCGGTAGCCGTGACTTCCGAGGAGCGTCGCGGGCCCGATAGCTCCCGCCACCCCATTGTCGTCGAAGCTCATGGCAATATCGATTTCGTCACTGTCATCGTCGCTGCTGCTGCCGCTGTCATTTCCCTCGCTCATGCGAGCATTGAACATAAGCTCCATCGGATCAAGAGTGCCGTTACGTCTCCGTTCCCGCAGCTCCTTTCGAGTGTCGAGGATTCGCCAGTATACTTCTTCCAGCTCGTCCACAGCATCGTAAATACGCCAAGCCAGACTGATGCGCGCTGCGCGCTCTTCCTCATCGCTCTCACAGTCGTCCACAGCCGTATCACATTCGCCGTTGCCGCCGCAAGGCTTTTGCTGCAGTGGCTTCAGCCGTACCACACGCAAGATTTCACAAAACGCAGCATCACCAACGCTGCGCTTTCGCTCAGGGACGCCACTGACTTCGGAAGATAGGGGAGCCGACTTAGGCTCTTGGGCCCACGGCATATGCTTGGCTTCAATGACGAACACCATATGGGCCTCGTCAACACACTAACTCATTCCACAGTGGGGTAGGAGGCATGAGTGCCGCAGCACCTACTTCGGTGCCTCTTCCACCTCTTCTCTCTCTCTTTCTCTGTATCGTGGCCTGCGCGTGTGCGTCTTCATGTAAGCACTTACAGGAGTGGGTGAGGGTGAAGAATGACTTTCACCATCAGGGCACTGCAGCGGGTTGGGTTTGAGGTTGTGTTGGCACATCAAGCAACACACTGCTCCGTTGGATGTGCCAGCCCCTAGTAGCGAGGGGTGTTCAGACTCTAGCAAACAAAACTCTACGCATGGTGCTATGTCGCCATCGCAGCGAAATTGAGGTGAGGAGGTGATTGGGATGGTAGTGGTGATGACACGGTCCTAAAGAGTAAATCGTGTGAGCGGTGCGGCTGCATCGACGTCTGTGGGCGACACATCACCATCAAAGCCGTTGCCCTCGTCGGTGTTTTCTGCCAGCAGTGGCACACGTAGCGCACCATGTGTACTGGGTGAAACAAACTTCACCATGCGCTTTCGGGATCGTGACGACGATGTCACCTTTTTGGAGGGAGTATGAAGTCCAGCGAGGCCCCGGTGCAGCGTGTCGGCCTGGAAAAGGCGATGGCGCAGCGGGTCTGCAGACACCGGCACCCCGCCACCCACAGCGGTGTTGGTTCCCACAGGCGGGTGCGGTTGCTCCGCAGTAAAGTACCGGTGCTTTCCCGTGGTGGGTGCCATGGTGTTGACATCACGCTCTGCGATACAGGCAGATCCCCGAGTTAGGGTGCTGGCACCCAGTGCGGCGGGATGCGTTTCCGTGTGCGGTATGCCACCCCGCTTCAGCAGCGCACTCACCAGTGCCATGTTGTCCTTGGTGCGAGCGGCCCCAGCTCGTCCTGAGTCAGCTGGCGTAGATTCATCACCAGATCCACGTTCGTATTTGTGACGCGACGCACGGGCAATTACTCCCTCAATCGTCTGAACTGTGATGGCATCTGCATCACTGCGCTTACCAACGGGGTACTTGCGGCACGATCCACTGCCTGCGTCACTGGAAATGCTGTCGTCGCTGCCACAGCCGTCATCGATGTCAGAGTACGACGCGCGGCCGCTGAGATACTTCGTGTAGCTGCTCACTCCTGTGGAACCACCGGCTCTGGTGACGTTAAGCCAGCCCGGGAGGGGTATGGTGCCACTCTCCTGCGCTTGGTCGGAAAGTGCATTGCTAGGATGGGAGGGTCGTTGGTCTCCAGTGCTGCTATTTGCGCTACTCTGCGCACTGCTGCTGCAGTTGACGTTGATGTCCTCCGGCGCGCACGGGGGCGCGGCAGCACCAACGCCCCACGCACTGACGGGCAGCTGTGGCGCGGCGGCCCACTGCGGCACCTCGTCCGTGTCCGGTCGGCGCCCTCGGATGGCACCACAGGCGAGCTCCCGCTCCAGCATCAGAATACGCCTGTCGCGGCTCTCCAGGCCCCGCTTGGCAGTTTGAAGTTCGCTCGCGCACACGTCAAACGCCGCTGCCAGCGTTTGTATCTGCAGCAGGGCCTGCGCAGAGAGTTGCTTGTGATGCAGCACACTCTGCCTCAGATTCTTCACGTCTAATGGTTGCAGAAGGTCACACTGCACTCCTGTCGTGGCCAAGCGACTCCCTTTTCCACTCTCGACAGACAAGTTCCGGCTCGCCAGAGGGCTGCTGTCCCATTTACCTCCAGCAGGTTGGCCGTGAGCGGAAGAGGGTGCAGCCACAGCATGCAGCAGTGTGGTGTCCACGGTCGGCGCTTGCACCGCACCTTGGATTTCCTGGAGTGGTTCGCTTGGCGCCACCTTGATCCAGTCCCCGCAGTCAGCAGCTGGACTTTGGAAGGGTCGCCGTGGAACCTCCTGGACCACGATAGCTGGACGGACCGCCGCGGCTGCAGCGCCCATCTGCATCGACGACACTGTCTCATGGAAATGCTGCAGCTGCGTCGAGCAGCACACGATGAATGCCGAAGAGTTGAAAAACGAAGCGCAGTCGATGCCGTTCGCACCGGACGTATCCGACCGTGGAAGGAGGTACGGCTCCAGCACTGCAGTCAGCGTGCTGTCTTGGAATGGGACGTGCTGCACTCGATCGAGACGCTCCTCGTCCGTCACGAAGGCATCGTAATCCGATACACTGCTTCCTTCGCGCACTACGGCGGGCCTGCTGGAGAGGTTGTGCAGCCGGTGAATGACGTTTCTTAGGGCCAGCAGCGAGGTGTTGATTGATTTGGTTTCATGCGCTCGGATGGAGGAGGGTGCAACCGCACGAAGGCCAAATCCAGTGCCTCCAAATGCCGTCGCGGCCGCTGGCTGCCGTCGACTTTCACAATCAGCTGTAGCTGCTAAGTTGGTTACCACCGCGCGCACGGCCTGGGCACGCTTTGGTAGGTGCGACAGCAGTGAGCTAGGCACTGTTGGCATACGGGGACCCCCACGCGCTCCAGCCGTCGCAGGGGGCGCTGCGGGGGCCTTGTGAGAAGTGGCAACGGCGCGATGCACTCCACGTCCACTCTCCGAGCCGGCCAGGTCCACGAGCATGAGGTGCCCAGCCCGGGAGACCGGTCCCGCCTGTCCTGGGTCCGTGCCATCGCCACATCTGGTTTCAACGTGCACGGAGAGACGCACAAGTAAGTGGCTCCGCGAGGAATGCGGGTTGAGCAGCGTATCTGCCCTCTGACGGTCCCTCAGAAAGCTTTCGAGGACGGCGAGGCAGCTGTCCGAGTCAACGAAGCGCAGCCGCGCTAGGCCACGATGCATCTTGCCACGTTCACTGGCTCTGAAGGTGGTGACCAACTTGGGCCAAGAGCACGGCACCGCAGGACTTCGGTCGGCTTCTCTGCTGCCTCCCTGGCCAGCCCGCTCGCAGAACTGTTGGTACGCATGGAGCGCTGTGACGGCGATCACGTCCTCGTCATTCCACTCGCGCTGAGGTTTGCCAAGAATGCGTGTGGCAGCATTCCCTACCGTTCCCACCAGCTCTCCCGCATTGCCATCGTGCCGAGTCCCCCCCGCGGGCATGACCCGGCCACTCTGCAGAAGTGCGAACAAGTTGGAGGCGACAAGGTCCGTCGTGATTTCGTTGTAGATCTCGAAGCACGACAAGTCCACGAACGCCACACGCACCGCCTCCCCACCGCCACACGTGGGCATTGTAGCCGGCTGCCCTGCCCCGGGGCTCCACCGCTCCGCGCTGACCCCCTCTGCTACCGCATCGGTGGAAAACAGCGCCTCGACGACGCGCGGGACGATGCCTCTCAAATCCGGCACGACTTCACGAGCACAGGTAGCCCCCAGGTGAGACTGTGCCTGCGAAGTCGCTTTCCTCCAGAGGGGCAGGCCAGGGGGACCGTACATAGTGTAGGTTTTCCCCGTTGCCGTTTGCCCATATGCCAGCAGCGACACTGTCTTCCCGGACAGCGCGTCGGCGACGAGCGGACGACCAACCTCGTCAAACATGGCAGCTTGCTGCTGGCCCATAGCGGCCTCCACGTCGCCAGGTTTCGCCTGGCCTGCACCACCCAGGAGCATCTCGGTGGACGTGTACGCACCGGTGCATGGAAACGTCGCTACAACGCCGTGAAGAGGGTCACGAACGGTGATTGAAAGCCCGAGATGCTGCGCCTGGCTCCCTGCATTTTCCGCACAAACCTCCACAAATGTCCGCAGCTCTTCCCTCGACGGCACGCGCTTAATGGCTGCCTCAAGTGCCCCTCCACACTCCGGCCGCACGCCTTCGGCGGTTCCCTCGCTTGACGTGAGGGGAGCGAATCGGTAAAATACGCGCATTGTGTGAGTGGTGTCTGAATAGAGTTGAAAGCTCGCACCCTGCAGCTTTCCACTGCCTACACACTCTCTACTGGGCGAGGAGAAGGGCATCAAGGCAGCTTCGTCTGAGCACGCGGCAAGTGAGTGTCGACACAGCACCCTGGCCCACCAACCTCCGCTGCCTGACCCGCCAGCTCCATCCCAGCGGCCGCTGTTGCAGCGCCTTACACTTTGGCGTGAGGCAGCGGTGGACTGTCCTTTCCTACTAGAGCCACCGCCATTCGTTCAACAATGACGGTGTTTTGTGAGGTGAGCAGTGCCGGTGCTTCTTCTCCAATGCCGTATCACCACCCACCAGCCGTGACCTCCCTTCCCCACCAAGTCTTGAGAGCCCTAAGGAGACGGTCGCTGAAGGGTCGAGATGCCTCGAGTCCAGTGCAAGCGGAGACCGTTCGCAGCTGTTGACCCGCCTACGGAAGTGACATCCAATCCATCGGGTGCAACCGCTGCTAGTGTCTCCCCCCGCCGCGTAAGATGCCCGTGCAGCACCTGTGGAAAAGTTATCGATCTAAGTTGCCGCTGCACAGCGAGCTGAGCAAGCTCTTGAATCTTTTCATTCGACGGATTGATGCAGCTCCGCCGGAGCGGATCGTGTGTGCCGCAACTAGCAGTGGAGCTGCGCAATGAGTGAGTCGCAGCGTCGCGAGCACTGTGCGAGGTGGCGGGGCCCACGTTGTATCTATCAGGCGCAGATGCGGCAGTGCGGTAGCTGGACGCTGGCGTCCATATGCCCCCATGCGGCTGCAGCTGCTGCCCCGGGGTCCCCGAGGTCTGCGAGCCAGGCAGCCCCCGCAGCGGGGCATGTGGAACAACACCCCGAAATTCATGGGGTCCCGGTGGCACGGCCAGCGCTGCCTCACGTTCGGTGGCGGCGGCTGTGATTTGCACGTTCATCTCGGGCGTGAAAGGGAAAAATATTTCCATGCGATTGCCGCAGAGACACAGTTCCACCTCTCCTTGAAAGCGGAGGTGAGAGATGTTTAGTATGCAGCGCAAGCTGAGCAGGTCGCCCGGGAGAGGAAACTTACAGCCTGTAGAGGACGGAATGGTGAGAAAGGCGAGAAGTGGGATGTGCACCTGAAGGCGCACACACAGCTGACCGTCCTCGTACTCCAGAGAAGCAGCGAACTGCCGTACGGCGAACCCTACGGGGCGCGGGTTGGGGCATAAGGGAGAAGGCGTGGCCGTGTGCTCCCCACTTTCCTCATCGGCCCCGGTGAAGTCTTTTGCCGGATCGACTGTGTTGGCTGCGATGGGTGCCAAGCCCCCCTCTGCGGGAGGAGCAGGCTCTGAGCGCCACACCGCGGACCGAATGGCGCTAATGCATGGTACCGCAGTTCCAATCCCGATGGAGGCTGTGCGCTTAGGAAGAGAAGACTGCGCTGAGGTTTGCTTTGGCGCGGAGGCCCCAGTGGCGATGGCTGCAGCTGACGTTTCCACCACCCTGGGGCCCATGCTGCGCATGAGTGACGATGGAGCTGTGGGGGCCCAGGGTATCCCCGCATGGCCACAACTTGCAGTCCGCACGCTGACGGCCGGCATGGTCTTTCCTGTTTCCTGCCATTCGGCGAGCCCAACAGCGTGGGGGCTCGTCACCGTCGCCGGAGCGGCCTTGTTACCCGGAGGTGATGTGGCGCCTCCTAGGGAAGGCGTAAACGCATCCTCGGAAGTAACATTGCCGCGTTGTCTACCAACTAGGTCACTTTGCAATGTCGAGAGGCGTCGCATGACGTACTCCTGCTGCTTTTCGAATGAGCTGCGCACGCTCTTAGGTGAGATAGACTTCAGCGTGAAGGCAAAGATCACGGAGGGCCATAGGGACTGCAGCCACGAGGCCGCACCCGGTGACTTTGCGGATGGTTCCTCGCCGCGGTTTTCGAGGTCACCGCTGCGCGAGGCACTCATTTCATTTGAGTCACGGGCCCCAGCGGAACTGCCGCTGCCCTGCGCGGCACAGGTGATCTCACTGTTGGCGGCCAAAGTACCCGTGACGCTCCCAAGATTCGTCGTGTCGCACCCCCCAGCACTCTGCGGGGCACCGACGCCACTTTCCTTTTCGCGTTCGGTATGGTCTCCGCCGGCCACAGCGCAGGGGCCTGCTTGTCCACTTGCAGCCTCTGCCTCTGGTACCTGCAGCTCTCGCTTGGTCAGTGGAGCACTTCTACCATGAAGCGACACTACTGACAGCGGCGGGAACATCGACATGAACGAATACTGCGGCGCAGCTGCGGTAGCTCGCACTGTCTCAGCAATCATGGGGAGCAACATCAGGTGACCGGGGCCCAAGGTCAGCCTCACCAACTCTGCCACCGGCTTGGCGCGCCGCGCGCGGTTCCCCGTGAAATGACTGGGTGGGAGCGGGTAGAGGCTCGCCGCGGGGGGTGGCCCAGCGACGTGAGCGTAGCTATCGAAGGTGGAGCTCAGAGCGATCGAGGAACCGCTACAAAATTCCACAGGTCCTACCACACTAGCGGGCAGTGGGTGCGATGGGGTGTTGTCACACCGCCGATGGGATACCGCCAGCAACACAGACTGCTTCCGCTGTTCATCTTGCCGATGAACCTTCTGCTCCACGGCCGTGCCTACCTTACGCAGGATCCACACTATTCCAAACGCGATGCGGTCGGCCCAGACGTTGGCTTCCGTATTTCCACCTCCCAGGCCTAGCAGTGCAGCCCATTGCAGGACAGCCATCAGCCATCGTGTCGACTCCGTTTTCTTCCGCCCGAAGTGTCGGCTTCGCGGCCGCTGACTTTCTGCCCAGTCAAGGTGGCGGTGCCTCCCCCAGACCCCGCTCTCGACCACGTTGTCGGAGTAGTCTGAAGAGGTCGAGAGGCTATCACTGAGCGACTCCGAAGCACTCCGAGAGTGCGTGGCGCGCGGCGCAGCGGATCTTGACGAGGAGCGGCGCCGTCCTTGAGACGACGTGAGGTCGGTGCGGCTACAGGATTCCACTGAGGTCGCACAGAGACCGCTTCGCTGGCGGAGTTCACCGGCGTAGCCCTCGCCATGTTGCCGAGACCACCTCTCCCTCCTATCGCCACCTCGCCGCCGCCGCCGCCGTCCGGCACGAGCGTTCCCAGGAGTGTGCTCACTGACAACGCGCTGGAGAAAACTGTAGTACGCCACCAAGTAAGCGATTCCACACGTGACCAAGAGCTCCACGAGGAGCTCCAGCACCCCGCCAAGCCACATAGCCTCGCTGTGCCAACACGCACCACGTCCAACTACGATGGCACTCGTCAGACAGTGTTGCTCATCTCCCACCGAGCCCGCGGCACGGGTTCTCTTGACGGCGCTGTGTAACGCTCGAACGCTACAGCTCTCCCTATTGTGGGGGCGCCCCGTGATCTGCCTGGTCTCGCGTGGAAAACCTGTGCTGAGTGGCGCACCGCTTTTACTCAGCCTTTTCTCCTTCCCTACCATGCACCCGATTCTCTCAGCCTGCCTAGCGAAGCGCCACAGAGCAAGGTACGAGAAGCACGTTGGGGAGCTGGGGCGCGCGCGCAATTCTTCGCTTGCCTGCATCCCCTGTGGGTCGGCTCCACGACTGTCAATTGCCCCAGCCACTGTAGCAGGCAGGTGCAACCAGCGCCAGTACGCGGGGTCGGCTCATCATCGCACTGATACACCATTTCTCAGCACGGCTGGACCGCAGCCATACCTCTCAAGCAGCAGCAACAACAGCAACGGCAGCAAAAGCAGAAGGAAAAGCACGTGGGCCTCGTCTCAGCGGGTACTCTTCAAAGAGAAGGATGAGGGAGGGGATGGAGCGAGAGAGAGGGGAGAGGAGGGAAAGGGGGGAGGGCGAGACACACTCACTGAGTTCCCCCCCCGCCTATTACGGATTCGGGAGGCCAGGGATGGAGAATGAGAGCATCGCCACGTCGTACCTGTAGGGTCTAGCGGGCACGTTTCTCGGCGTTTCTGTTGAGCCCCACGAACTTGTGTGCGCGTGGACGGTGGCTGGAAGGATATCAGCTTTTCCCTCTTGCGGCGGTAGGCCGCACTTCATTTTCCATGACCGAGTCGTACGTCCACGACTGACGCGGGCTGGAATGGAGAGAAGGAAGCACTGCATAGCCACTCCGCTGCGATGACCTCGACGTAGCCCACGCATGCGCGGTGTCACCCGTGGTGCAGCCTTCGCTGTTACCACCGGCGACTACACCACCGCGCACTCTGTCTCCTGTGGCCGAGGACCGCTCGAGACCAGCAGGAAGGCAAGGCCCTCTGCTGTTCCCGACAGGCGGTTGCGCTTCGGTTACGGTGGCGGAGTGGGAGCTAGGGGGCTGGGATGGAACTCTTCCACGGGCATCGCTCCGTGGAAGACCTCGAAATGGCATTTCATCTACTATTGTCATGGCTTGGAGAGCGATGTAGAACGACTGCTGCATTGGGTAGGCTGAAATGGCAGCCAGGAGCAGTCGGCGGAGGACCGCCCGATCCTGGAAGAGCGACTCGACCAGGGCGTACGCGGGAGCTGCTCGACTGTTCCGGCTAACTTCCTGTTGCCACAGCGACTTGTAATTCGCATCCAGTTCCTCGGCAGTAGCTGCAGCACCTTCCTCAACAAGCCCTTGCCCAGGCGCAAAGAGCCACTCGTTGGATGCATCCAGGGCGCGGCAGTACTTCGTCCACCCAATACCGTACGAGGCGTTCATGAAACGATGAATTAGAGTTTTCAGGATCGACGGCGATACCTGGTCCATGACATTGGAACTCGCGGCATTCCCGAAGCACGACGCCTGCCGCGCCGAAGCCTGCGTGTTCGTCAGCCACGCCACCAGATTTTCCGCTATCTCCCTGTCCCATGTGCGCTGTATCGCAAGGGTTTCGTAGCTGCTGTGCCCTCGCGTTTGACTCTCCGCCTGCCGCTCGCTGCACGCGTGCGTGCTGTGGTCGCCATTTGCACCGGAGATGTTGGCGTAGGCTCGGCTGGCACCAATGAGTCGCTCCCACTCCGTGAAATGCTGCGAGAGGGCGAGGCGAAGAAGGCACACGGCCCGGTGTCCCTCTCCACACTCCGCTGCTTCAATGGCTGTATCCACCGTGAACTCCACCCGCTCGTGATGGCTTTCCTTGCCCTTCTCGTTGTCCACAGCCTGCGCTCCTGGATATCCTCGCCTGCCCGCCACGCGTTTCGTGGCCGGAGCATCATGAAAATTGTCCGTAGCGGCCCGTGCACGGCCCTGGACCGGGCAGTTGGCTGTGGGTGCCGAGGAGTTCCGACGGTGGTGCTGGTAGTGCCGCACGTCGGTGGGCTCGCGTCCGCTCCCCGAGATGGGACCGAGGGCACCGCTGAAGTCGTGCCAGAGCCCGTCCAGCTGCTTTCTCAGCCAGCCGTGGGACGACTCCCGCTGCCCCTGGCCGTCGTAGCACACATGGTCCACCTGCCGCGCTCGCTCGCGCTCCCCACGGGCCCCAGAGGCGGCCGCCATAACCATGGCCGCTGACGCTTGCTTCAGCATCTTGTAGCGATCCTGCTCCTCTCCTAGAAGGAGCATCACGGTCCGGGTACACTCGCGCTCCACCTCCAGCTGCCTCTCGAGGGTTGCGATGACGTCACTGTCTGCGTGGACGACACTTTCGGCGAATTCCTTCGCGCAAGCCCACGCGGCCCGTGAATCCTCGTGGCAGCTGCAGCAGCACGCCGTGGATGACTTGCTGCGCATGGTCGACCGACTTGCCCACACTGCTGGGACGGGTTGGTTTCCCCCGGCATCGCAGGCAGTAGCCTCGCCCAAGACGCGCGACTCGCCCCCCGCACCTGCAGCGAGCCGCACGAGCTCCGCCGCCGGCATCTGCGTCGCCACGTCACGAACCAGGGCAATAAAGTCCTCCGTAATTGGGTAGAATGACTTGCTGCTTATTGCGCTCCACGGCACATTCTCGGCCTCATCCTGCAGGGCTATTTCTTTCTCAGGGCTCCGACACCCGTCACTGCTACGGATCGAGCACCTGCCGAAGGTTGAGAAATGCGGCGGTGACGGCTGCGCCACCACGCACTTGTCCTCTCCACCACACCGCGCGCTCTGCGAATCCAGCATGTCGAATGAGGACGAGGAGCTGCGACCACCATCGCGACCCTCGCCGTCCGTGTTGCCGTCCTTCGAGTACATCGGTGGGTGGGGTGGTGCGTGGGGTGAAGGTGGTGCTCTGGCGTTGTGGTCGAGACGCGACGGGGCGCTGAACCCGGAGGGAGCCGAGTGTGCGACCCACTCGCACCACGGACGCGTGTGCGCGATCCTCGAGAGAGGAGCGAGCGGGACCGGGGCTGTGAGCAAAGCGCATAAGGCTTGGGGAAGGTGAGGCCTCTCTTCCCCACCACCTGAGGGAGCAGGGCGCACCCGTCCACGCACCCACTCTCCTTCCCCTTCCCCTTCCCGTTCCTTTCTGGGCAGCATTGCCTTTATTCACAGACACCCACGAAGCGGTGCTGGTGCCGCCTCGAACCATCCATCCACACCCAAATACACAAACTCGCAGAAGCACACACACACACACACAAACCAGTCGTTCAACTCACCCTCTGCTTAGACCGATGTGACGCACTTGCTTATAATCACTGCCACCCCTCACCTGCCCAGCGGCAGTGCTGGGTGCGGGTGAATGTTACACGTACCAAAACCACTCCCGTCAGCACCACACGCAGCTGCGAGCGGGGAGTTGAGGCTGCGGTGGAGAGTTGACTCCAGACCTGCTCCATGGGGTTACGGCTCATGAGTACCGGTGATGGACATACACAGTCACAGACTTATACAGCTACACGCGTTCGTAAACACTACACTGCCAGAAAAAAGCTGCTGGAGATAAATGAAAAAAAGACTTGGCTGCGTGGACGGTGATGATTAAGAGGCTACATCGCTCGACCATCACCGTGCATGGGGGACGGACAACAGGTGCCTCTTCTCCGCAGCGTCATCGTCACTCCGTGGACTGCCAGTCGTTCTTTTGGGCGTGGGGGTCTGGCGCGGCCGTTCGGCGAAGCCTAGCAAGGCCCAAAGAGCTACAAAGACCCCAAGCCCGACGAAGACGAAGCAGCATACCGTGAAGTTCTGGTACTTCATCAGCAGCGATATGAGCCCCGCCCCCAGCACGTGGCCTAGGTCCTGGATGGTGCGCATGATGCCGAAGAAAGGCCCAGCGAGTTTCCTCGGCGCGTTGTCGGCGATAACGGTCAGCACAAGTCCACAGCAGAGTGCGTCTGCAGTTCCTATAAGCCCTGCCGCCACAAAGAGCTTTTCGCGCGTTGTCGCGAACGGGACAAAAAGGTATGCACCAGCAAGGCCCAGTGAGGCGGTCACCATGGCGGCACGGCGGCCCCAGAGATCTAGCAGAATGCCCCCTATTGGGAAAAGCACTGCATCGAAGAAGAAGGCGCAAGAGACGAGGAAGGAGAGGTCCGAATCCGCGAGCGCGAGCTCCAACGTTGCAAGGGAGAGAATCAGCTTCCGCGTAGAGCGAAGGGCCATGAAAAGCACGATGAAAACTCCAAGTCGCCATGTGGTGCCCCAGCTCTCCGTGAAGGCTTCGCAGGCGAGCTGTAACGTGGAGCCCTCTGCATGAGTAAACCGCTCGTCGAGACCCCCGTCGTCGCCATCGAGAGAAATGGCAACTTCGGAGTCACTGAGCAAATGCCCGAGTACACAGCTGCTGGGATGCGTGTGCGAGGTCATTGTTGTGCCGTATGACCGGTTCGAGATGGTCCTGAACTCCTCGCTGGCTATGGAGTGGCTCGGGGGCCACGAAGCCGACGGCCCGCGCGATCCCGAAGACTCGTTGGCGAGCTGCAGCGCCGCTGGCGTTACTACGGTCGGAGTGCTCACCGTATTTCGATTCCGGTCAGACTCTACCGAGGAACTGGGTGGCTCGTGCACCTTTTCCGATAGCTCGGTGACGTTCTCGTTGCTGATCGTGTCGCTGCCCGCTGTGGAAGAGTGGCTGCGGCTGCGGGAGGCCATGCCACGTCGTACACCCGTTGAGAAGAGGAGCGACATCACGGAGAGGAGCGTCGCTGCCATGGGAATCAGGAACGCAGCGCGGAGAGGAAAGTAGCCAAACACCACTCCACTAGCTGCTGCTCCAAGAACGTGAGCCCACCGCGGCAGACCCCCTATGAGTGACATGAGCGTACCGCGGTGTGCAGCCGTCGTGGTTCCCGACGCGTACATGTGCCGCGATAACAGGAACGCCCCGTACGACAGGTCGCCCAAAATCGCATAAACCCACAGTACCGGCTCCGCGACCGAGAAGATGCCGACAACACAGATGGCCGCGTGCACAGCAAGCATGGCCACCATGACGTGGCCCTCTCCAAGTACCTCAGCCATGGCGCCAGTCGGGATGTCCTGAAGCATCCGCGCGGTTGTCCCCGCCGTCACGACGTTGGCAATGGTACTTTTGGAGAGCCCCAGATCGCGCCCCACAAGTGGAATGAGCGGATCCTCGACACTGGAGGCGATCCCCATCAGAATGTTAGGAATGTGCACATCCAACAGCCGCGCCGAAATGAGCTGCCGAAACATCCCGCAGCCAGCGTGTGACATCGCAGCCCGAGGATGTCGTGGTGCGCTTCAGGCGCAGCAGCCAGCAGTCGTGAAATAAATAAAAAAAGGTTTACGGAAAAATGCTGCCGCTTCGTGGCAGGGGGCTGCACGGACGCCCGAGACTCACGGTTGCCAGAGGCAGAAATGAACGGTTCAAATGGGGCGGCTGCGCAAAAGAATTGCCTGGGTTGTGGTACTGCTCCCACGGTGGCTGTCACTGATACCCAGTGACGTGAATAGGGACACCCCAGGGAGCAGCTGAAGCCTAACGGTTTGGGTCAAGAGCTTGTTCGTCAGCACGTTGGCGTGTCCGTGTGCAATACGCCAGACGGGTGAGGAGGTGGGTACGGGCGTGGTGCCAGGCAGGTCCAAAAATGCACAGCCAGTCACACCAAGGAGAAATCGTTGCGCGCTGCGCTAAAGCAGGGAGGGGGGGGGGGCGGGG
>PGOM01000082.1:61058-78672 GCA_002921335.1 Paratrypanosoma confusum | reverse complement strand
CAGGATGGTGGCGCCACCAATCAGCCACACTAGAATCCTCCACCAATGACTTCCCTCCGGCAACTAGAGGTCCGTGAGCGTGGGTGTAAAGTGATGGCCTTGGGTATAGGTGTGGAATTCGGTTGGACGACGTGTGGACCATCTACACGAGGTCATCCCAGATCATTTGGTCTGCGGTGCACTGTTCCTCCGGCGTTGCTCGGGCTGCCACTGGCATGGACACGGCGGCGATGTCGCGTCGCATGTTGTCGAGTATGCCTGTGATCTCATCGAGGTACGAGGCATGCATCCGCACCCCAACTGCTCGCAGCGCGTCCAGATCAGCACCTGCGCCAGTTTTCGTAGAAATAAAGGACTTCTCATCGTGCTCGACACCCCATGGAGATACGAAGTCCTCACGGATGCCGAGCAGCTGGTTGACCACTTGCCGACGCATCCGAAAGAGCTGGTGGTACAGTGACGGGCTCACCGGTGAGGTCACTTTCTGCGCCGGGTACGGGGTGCTTGAGGCAACAGATGCCACTGGGGCATCCAGGACAACCAAGCGGTCGAGAAGCGTGAGGGAGTCGACGCCATGTGGCAAAAATCCTTGCTGGCCCACGGTGAACGTCAAGGCCCCCTCAATTTCTTCGGGGAGAGGGACGGGGCGCACCAGGCCAGAGCCGATGCTGGCCACGGAGCGCAGCAGCGGGGAGTGCGAGGTTGGTGATTGCCCCGGTGAGTGACTTTCGACATTGTTCTGCGAGCTGCGCTCAGAGTCCCCGGTGTCGCCAGTCGCTGGAGGCGATGCGGGGACCTCCTCGTCAGCCGGTTGTGCCCCGGGGGAACCCAGAATGGCGGACGCGCGCCGTGATGGCAGCGCCGACTCCGGAACTACTGTGGGGCAGTACAGTAGGTGAAATAAGTACGACCACAGCGCTTTGTAAACCGGGTGCACCAAGGTGGTCATCACCCCGTCCGTGACGGAACCCGCTACAGAAGCCTCGCCTCCCCGACCAACCCTAGAAAAAGGCGCGAGACCCGGCGGCCGGGTGGGAAGGGCCCTGATGGAGCGCTCTGCATCGAGGTTGGTGTCGCTGGGGGCTATGGATGCGGGTGCTTCGTTTGCACTGCCGCCACCAGTGGCTACGGCCAGCAGCCCATCGTCTTGCCTCACCCCGGTGCTGGGAAACGTGGAGGGATACATACGCGAGCTGGAAGAACCATCACCATGCACCCCTGCCGTTGACTTGGGTGGTAGCACCCCCGGAGCACCTCTACGGCCCACCGCACCGACGAAGCTCACTCGACTTCCGAGCGAGACCAGTGCACTCCCCATCAGAATGGCCTCTTTGCGAAAGAATTGCGTCGTGAGCGGCATTAGCTGGCGATTAGCCATGGAGAGGAGGCGCTGGAGTTCTGATATGTTTTGCTGCTGTAGCTGTTGCATCAGAGGCGGCTTGCTAGCCGCACGTGGTGTTGGCCCTGTTGATCCGCTGAGATCTCTCGCAGCAGCACTCTCAAGCGTGCTGGTGACTTCCTTGACGGCGCGCTCCAAGAGGTCGAACTTGTTGAACACAACAACGCTGTGCATGGGGCAGACCATTTCCGCCCCCGAACGGATCGGCAAAGATCTGGCTGCAGGAGAGGGCGGCGGCGCTGAGTCACCCTGCGGCACACTATCATTGCTTGTGGCGCCGGGTGGTGGAAATACAGGTGCTTCGCCACCATGCGCAGGTGTGCCGCTCTCTTCCGTGTGGCGCTCGCGTTGACAGAACTCCTTCCACTTTCCTAGTGCGAGCTCGCGAAGCGCCCCTTCACGGTACTGCCAGAAACGCTGCTGCCGCTCCACCATTTTCATTCTTCGCACCTCATCGTGTTTGGGGACGAACAAGCGCAAGATGGTGATGACGTGTTCATGCACTGCCACACTCCAATACCGCAGCTGCTCCTTCATGCGCTCTGCTTCTGCCAGGTCTACCACGAACAGCACAGCACTGGTTTCAATTGCCTCTAACGTGGGGAGGGCGGCCCACAGAGCGTCAGGGGTATCGCAGCAAAACAGCTCCGTCGTCAATTTGCGGACTGGCCCACTAAAACTCTGGCCTGCGGTGGGGGGCCCTGAAGAAGCCATGGTGAGCGCTTGTGCCGAATCGCAGAGTTCAGTGATGTTGGAGCTCCTGCCTCCCGCCTTCCCACCCCCCGTGGTAGCGGAATGGGGCAGTAGACGGAGGCTACTGATGTATGACGCAGGCAGTCGTTGCTGTACATGGGTATGTGATACGCCTGCTCCGTGACAATGAACCGTGTCGAGGCCCTCAGCAGACACACCGTTGGGTGCCAGCGCGGAGCCCGACGCCGAAGTACCCAGGAGGGACGGCCGCCCACCACCACGTGTCTTCGTTGAAGATGAGCGCGAGAAGGTGGCTGACTGCAGCGCCGCAGCGGCGGAGTTGGTCCCTGGTAGGGCACTCATATCGCTAGACCCGTCACCCGGTCCCACGAAGCCGAATCCGGGGGCTATGCCACCACCCATCGCGCTGCAGGAGCTAAACAGCTGCTGCTGCTGCTGGGCCGCCGCCCGCAGGTTCATTGCAATTGTTCGCTTGCCGCTCATCGCATTCCCAACAATAACGATGCGCCGACTGGTGTGCTGCGGCTCAAGTACACCTTGGGGCGGCGCGACACCGAGAGTATCGAAAATCGACGTCATAATGCACAGGCGCAGGAGGTGGGCTTCGTTCTGGCCAGGGACCAATCCGTGATCGTGTGTGTGATCGTGCTGGGCAATGTGGAAGTAGGCCTGGCGAGTGCACGCGAGGACATTCGTATGTTTGCCCAAGTGCACCCCGGCGGTAAGGACGGGTGGGGCCGTGGTCCATGTTTCCAATGGGCCCGGATGCACCACATGATCTCCGCCACTGCACCAGTCTCTCCTCATCCGCCTCTGCGCTGCCGGAGCCAAGCGGCACCCCCTTTTCATTAGTCTTACCTCACTCGGTGGGCGTGTGGGGCGTGCGCAGCGGGGGAGGAGGGATGCTCAATGTAGGAAGGGGGATGGGGATGGGGAGGGGGAGGGAGGGAGCGCACCACGCAGCGGTCAGTCACCCAGGCTGCGTTCCCGCGCTGGTGGCGTGGGGGTAGGCCCTTCCGCCCTGTCGCCGGAGCAGCAGCCGGAGCACCCGCAGACGAGGCAGGCCACGAGGCCCTGGCGCCGCTGCGCGAGCGGGACGCGGCAGATACACGTGGCGCTCTCCAAGCCCCCGCGACCGGGGCGATGCTGGTGCTCCTCGTGCCGCTGCTGCTTTCGGGCATGCACGGCACGCGAGCTGGAGGAGCTGGTCAACGTACTCGCCACGCCTGGGGCGGCGCAGTTGACGCAGCACAGCTTCTCGTATCCAGGCACCCGCCACCGGCGCACGAGACCCGCGTCGATGAAGTTCATCTCACAGCAGTAATCAAGAACCTCCTTGCTGATCTGCTTTGATTTGTAGTGCATGTCATACACGTAGCGCGTGCGCTCGCGGTTGATGTGCGCGACCATCCACAGCGGCGGAACCCGCTCGACAACGGCTGCGAATGGGTTAGCAGCGTGACCGGCAATCACCTCAGCTGGTGCCACCGCGGGGCAGGCCTCGATGTCGTCCCACTCACCGCCTACATGTTCCGCTGGCGCCGCACCGACGGGGCCACCAGCACCATCACCACCAGCGCAGCCGTCCGTTTCTACCATGGGAGCGCTGTCGCCACCCGATGGACTCCTCTGCTGCGCCGCATCCTCGTCTAGATGGGGCGCGCCTAGTTCTGGGGCCTTCAGCTCTTCGTTTGAGACACGCGACCGCTTGGCCCCACGCTCACCGTGCACCATCACGGGCTTTCCCCGCGCTAGTGGTGCAGTGTGCATGACGCTGCGCATGTCGAGCTCGAATGCGTCTAGCGCGTCGTTGACCACATCGAACCCGAGCGGTGGCCGCTTCATCCCAGGGCGAATTTTCGGCATGTCTGCCGCAACAACCGCTTGTGTGCTGCGTGTGCACTACCTGTCTCTCCAGCTCCACTCCGACTCCCCCCCCCTCCCACTCGCCGTCGGTCCCGCTGGAAGCTGTAAGAGTGCAGGTGGACCAGCGAGCTGTCGCACCGGCTGTGGAGAGTGGAGGGGGGGGGACCGCTTTCCTTCACAACCTCACCCGTATCACGCCCACAGCCGCTGCACCCCGCACGAACGCTTGCCTGCACGGTGAAGACGCGGACACGCACACATACTTCCACCCTTCCTCCACATCCCACGACTGAGGCTCACCGAGTTTCGATGCCCGCAGCGTGGTAATGCAGCACACCTAGCGCCGCTCGCTCTCGAAAACGACGATCGACGGGGTAAAGCTCTTCACGTGATCGCCACCCGCCATGAGGTTCAGCAGCTCCAGGAATTGTGATGGCGCAAGCGGCCGTACTGTTCCACCAATGGACTCGTTAAGAGCCTGGCGAAGTTCTTGCAAGGGAGCACTCGTCACATTATGAGCTAGGAAGCGCTTCTCGATCACGTGCTCGAGCCGCAGCATGTTACTCTCGACCGTGTTTCGCGTCATGTCGGGAGCGGTAAACATGTCCAGGTTGATCAAACCGGTCCGGGGATCCGTCGCAGCCTCCTTTAGTGCCGAGCTGATGAGGCGCTTCGCCTCGAGAACATCCTCGACGCTCACCTGCTGACATAGCCGCATCTTGCACCGGGCTTCTGCCAAGCGGATCATCGACTCCAGCTGCCGTAGCGTCGCAGCCACCGTGCGCGTCGAGCCGCGCGCTCGCCGCAGCTCCACGTAGCTCTCGGCCAGTTGCTTCTGGGCGACATCCGTGAGCTGTGGCTCAACCGTTTCTCGAGCAAGCGCGATGTACTGGCTAAGGATACGCTGGGGCATATACGCCTCCGCCATGGGCGCTGGCGGGACCTCACCGATAGTCTCGCCAAACCGATCTTCACAAGGCGCCGATGCGTTTGAGACCGGGACTTCCAGAAAAACTTCGCCGTTGTACACCAGTACAGGCTTCGTGATAGCCGCGGGCAGCACGCCCACGCTCTCGCCAGCCGGGGCCCGGCGCTGCACGTCCCTCTCTCGTGGTGCGCCACGATCATCGATGCGAGCCTTGCAGTCATCATGCAACGCAGTGTTTGGCAGCTTCTCCATGAACAGGGATAGCACGTGGGACGCCAGGCGCCGGTCCTGCGCGGCGTCATGGCGGTCGAGGAGGAGGAAGATCAGGTCAAACCTCGACAGGAGTGTTGGCTCGATCTGCAGGTTTTCGACGATGTTGAGATTGGGGTTCCACTGCGATTCTTTTGGGTTAGCCGCAGCCAATATCGACGTTCGTGCGTTAAGCTGGGCGATGATGCCCGCTTTGGCGACGGAGAGCGTCTGCTGCTCCATGACCTCGTGCAGCACCGATCGTGTCGCGTCGTTCATCTTGTCGAACTCGTCGATGCAGCACAGGCCCCGATCGGAAAGCACCAGCGCACCCGGTTCGAGAACAAACTCACCCGTATCGGTGTCGCGCACTACAAAAGCTGTGAGGCCGACGCTACTGCTGCCTTTACCCGAAGTGTACACGCCGCGCGGCGCGATCTCGTGAACGTGCGTGAGTAGTTGCGATTTCGCCACCCCGGGGTCACCGCAGAGAATGATGTTAATCTCCGCACGAAAGCGGCCATTACTGAACTCCTTCTTCGCGCCGCCAAACATCTGGCACAGGATGCCGCGCTTAACGTCCTCGTGGCCCCAGATAGCACGAGCAAATGATCGCAGGAGAATATCGTATATATCTGGCCGCTGCGCCAGTCGGTAGAAAACATCCAGCCGCGCCGTATCTGAGAGATCCAGCAGAGGTGGACTGCCGCCATGCTCGCTCTCGTCTGCATCGCAGGACTCGGCCACGGACGTCGTATCTCGCCCTGCGGAAAGGTCACTCGCCGTTGTTTGTGGCGCGGGAGTGGTGGCTTCAGCGCGCGCCTTGTGGTGTCCGCGGAGCACTTCGATATGCACTGCATCCAAGTGAGTCGAGAAGACACTTTTCACGATTCGCGTATTGGCGTTGACCCGTGTCGGCTGGGCCCGGAAAATACCGGTGGCCACCACACGGTCACCCGGAACGCAGCAATCCACTAAGTCGCTGTATACGACAACACTGGTCGTCACCGGGGTTTCACCATCCGCCAAGTTCTCCGGACTTTCTTGAATCCGGATCAGCTGCTTGTCCTCAAAAAAGGAAAGGAGCGGCAGGAGGCGGAAGGAGTACTGCTTTCCACAGAGACTGCATCGTGTGGGCTCGAAGAGCCGACCGCCACCACCACCGCTGCCACCTCCTGCACCACCAACAATGCTTTTCTCTTTTCGCTTGCAGAAGAAACACTCGAACACGCCGATGCGTACCTCAGGGATGATTTTACTGGTGCGAACGACCATGCCTTTGATCGCTACCAGCGTTTCGATGTGCATTGGGGATAGCGCTTTCAATGGGACTACGGTGGGAAGCCGACACGCCGTGACATATATGACGACGGTGTCGGCCCCGCCGTGCGTTGCGGAGCCGGGAAACAGTTGCCGGTAGAGTTCCTCTGCTACAACGCTCATCATTTGCAGGCACTCCGTGGGGTGGTGCACCGTTTGCTTGTAGAGGTCCGGCGCAAAACGGCGCAGAAGTGTGAAGTCGACCTCCAGCGTCGTCGTGTTGAGCACATGCAACTTCCGAAGCTGCTCTATGTAAAACGGCAGCACGGGCGGCCCGCGTCCATCACCGTCGACGCGCCCTCCTGGGGGTCCAGTAGAGTGAAACGTCTCAAGAAAGTGACGGAACGCATCCTTGAAGGCGTCCACCGCGATGCCCGTTCCCCAGATGTAGGCATCGTGGGTGGTGGGCGGGGGCGGGGCGGCTACATCCAGCGGAAGGCCCCCTCTGACGGCTTCGTCGGCAGAGCCGGTGGCCTCGCCGTTTTCGCTACCACCGTGGCGCTGCCTGACAGCAACGGGGGTGTGCAGGAGGTTGTGGCTGCGCCTCGCCGCGCCGTCTGCCCCCACCAACGCCCGCACGGAATCCCCGAGATCTTCCGGTCGAGCCTGGGAGCGGGGAGTCTGTGCCTGCTCTTGGCTTCCCGCCCGCTGCCGGCGAATCGGGGTCAGCTGCACAAGGTGCTCGCGGTCCATGACTGGAGTCTCGCGCTTCTCGCGGGGTCTTGTCCCACTAAAGTCTAGATGTGGAAGAGAGCAGAAGCGCGAATGTTCAACGGTCCCACTCGCGCAGCTATACCCGTCGCAGCACCGCCTCTCACGCCACCGTGCCTTTCAAATGCATGGGTTGTTGCTGTACACACGTCCCCTCCCACCTGCCGCTCCTAGACTCCCCGCATTCCGGAGGCACGGGGCGGTGCCAACAGCAAGATCCCCCCTTCCCCGTTGAGGCGAACACACAACCGAATGGGCGCCTGGGGGCAGGTGGACCACCGCCACAGCAACTTGATGTCGTGCAGCTTCTCCAAGTAGCATATGACTTGCCCTCCTTCCCCCCACGTTGCGCTCTCGAGATCACACAAAATGCACAAGCACCTTGGCCGCATGTGGGGGATGACACGGTACCAGCTGAGACTTCTCTTCGAAGATGCCATGCCGCTGGAGACCTCAAGCGCCATTGGGGGAATCGATGGGTAGCTGGGTGCGCGTGTCGCAACCCGCACTGCATGTACATGCAGCGCCGCGAGGCACATGGGGCGGCCCACCGCTGCCATGCGATCGCTGAGTCAAGGCGGTGTATCGTGGGAGCGGCCGCGCGTTCGCCGACCGCCTAGTCCTTCGACAAACCAATCAAAACATGGCACGCGCAAACACAACCAACATGGCGCGTGCTCCCGTTTCGTCTGGATTCTTGACGGTAACGTGTATGTGCACATGTGAACTATTGTGAGGACCACTCCCACCAGCAGCGAGTAGGCAGGCAGGTGACATCACCACACTTAGGGTAAGGTGTTTCCACTCCCCCCTTTCGTTTCCCCATTGCACCACCACACATCTTCTGCCCACAGCAACACCAGACGGCGACTCCCCCCTCCACCCACTCTCTCTGGAGCTCATACACACGAGAATACGTTGGAGCATCATCGCTGATCGGCGATGCCTCGTGAAAGTAAAAAAGAGCTTTTGTTGATGCGCCGGCTGTAGAGGCAGTAGACGCATCCGCGATCCACGGAGCCGCTGTAAGTGCGTGCCGCGATGCTGCTCGCCTAGACGGTGCTGCCGACTACCCCTTCCCCCTTCCCCACCCACTGTAGCAAATGCTCGTTGCGGGCCACACTCACCAAAATTTGCCTTCGTTCCAGGCTTTTCACATCGGGACACACGCAGGCGAGAGGATTCGGTTCACCTTGTGCTGACCATCACAAGTTCATTTTTCACCAGGAATACGGCGGTCGCTGGAACACCCCCCTATCATCAACTCCATTGTTGCCCTGATCAGCTGTGATGGCGCGACACACCTTTTCAATTTCCCAGCCCCACGTTCATGCGAGCACTTAGCTCCGTTCAAAACAGCGGGTAGCTTCGAGGGTTCCACGCTGTACCGAACGGTGAAAGTAAAGGATGAATCAGTAGCTGGCGGATTCTCATTCCCTCTTCACATTCGAAGGCCCTCTGGCACCTTCCACCCCTACTATTTTCTTCCCGCGGCGGTGGTAGTAACGGCTGCGCAGCGATCGGCGATGCGCATTGCAGGCCCAGACTACCGCTTACAGCAGCGGCCAGCAACCCCGCCACCGACCAGGGCAGCTGAATGCTTACGCGGTATTTGAAAAATTTTGAGTTTTTTCATGGATGGAATATTCTAAAAGCAGATGGACGAGAAAAGCGTAGGCCAGGCTGCGGTGAAGTGAGACTATCGCCCACAAACATCCCAGCCGAATGGAGTATACCTCGCACAGCAAAGGCCCGGTGGCTTACCATTCACAATGATTTACAGCAGCACCGGGCTGGGTAAGCGGCGGCCCACCAAGTTGCGCCACTCTTTCCGTCTCTGCTGTGAGAGCGGGGGGCAATCGGTGAGAGGTGCCGGGTTGTGAGGTTGACCATCATGGAAAATGCATGGAGGGCTGTACCCCATGGAGGCTCGTTGGGCCGGCACCAAACTGAAGTCCCCAGAGTGGCTCTTGGGTGTGACCCACATTGATTTGCGGGATGGTGAACGTGGGAAGTGGCTGCGGCTGCCCCGGTTGGACCGGTGGACAAACGACGAATAGCATCGGCGGCGTGCTACTATCCCCTCCGCTAAATGCGGCTACCGGATACTGCACGACTGTGGTGCCACTGGCTTGCGTGCTCGTTGAAGTGAAGTAATCATTGCTTGATGCCGTGGAAGTGTATTCGTTGGGGCCGCCGTGCTGCCCATAGCCAAGAAGTGCGAACACGCCCTGCGGCGATGTTCCTCCAAGCTGAAAACCACTGAGTGGGTCCAGACCTGTGACCAGGGAGAGCAAGTGACTGCTGGCTCCAGCGGATGACTGCGGCAGCACCAAAGGACCACACCTGCAGCTGCCCTCGGCAGGCTGCACCACGTGGCCCAGCTGCAGATATGCTGAGTGCTGCTGCGGCGGCTGCGGGGGCGATGGAAATCGTGGCGGCCCATGAGACGCGCTGGAGTAGCTCGTACCGCTGGCGCTAGTCGCTGCCGAGTCGGTTTGCACTGGTGTGGCTCCACCAACGTGCTGCGACATCCACGAGGGGCTGGGAGGACTGGGCCACGCCCCACTCTGGCGCGATTGCCCTCCACTAGGGGGTGGCATGAATGATGACTGCGGGTTGTGGCCAGCCGAAGGCTCCCCAAGATTGCTGCGATAGTCTGCAGGGGTCACGACCTCACCCAGGAGTGGCCAAAGTCTCGCCGCCTGGGGCAGGTCGCTGGGCGGTGCCACTGACGCATTTACCGAGGGGATACCACGGTCACCGACCTTGATTCCTGAAAGCCCACCAATCCCGCTTTCTGGGGTACTACCACTGGATTTGAAGGCCGTAGTGGACGAAACTGCATACGATAGAGGCAGAATCATGCTGGGGGGGAGTAGCCCCAGCGTCGGCGTCTGTAGTGTGGGCTGGGCTGCCTGAGTAAAGCCAGCGTAGGGGCCACTGCTCAATGTCGCTCCGACTGCCCCCGTTTCTGCCTGCACTCCACTCACGCCACTGCCGTCGGCTTCTCTACCGTTGCTGTTGTGTGCGGCGTGCCATTTGAATTGGTCCGGAACCGACAGTGCCGGAGGTGCTGCTGCTACTGTTGCCGCCATGCCTGAGGCAGGGGGGACGAAGCACAACGGTGAGTAGGCTGTTAAGTGGATTGGATGACCTCCTGCGACAGTAGGGGCCACGGTCCAGCTCGACGATGCTTGCGGTGGGTGCTTCACTGAGTGCAAATCGCTGGTTCCGCTGATTTGAGTGTGCCGCGAGCGCTCGTGAGAGTCGGCTGTCCACTTTGCCCTCTTCGCACGCGCGTTGTCCGACTCCAGCTGGTCGGGGATCGTCTGGTACGGCTCGGTGGTCAAAGGGTTGTACAGCAGCACACCCGCCTCACGCATGAGCCGCAGAGACTCGCTGGTGCCGTGAAAGTAGCGGCACCGGTTACCTTTGCTGCACCCCCCTGTCGTAGGTAGGGTTCCCGTGTGGTCCCCCGTGGTAGTTCCGGTGTAGTAAGCGCACACGTGCGCCGGGAGGAGCCGGATTTCGTCTCGCAAGTGAACAAAGCGGCAGTTTTCCCGGTCGCAGTTTCCCGAGAGAAACGAAAGGCATGCCACTGTGCGCAGCGCTTGCGGCGAGTTGGCGGCGGGCTTCGTGGGGGCTGAGCTGAGAATGCGGCTGTTGGATGGCACGCTATGTGCTTGGGCCTTTCGCATGGGGGAGCTGTCGAGCGACAAGGCAGGGGCTACATGTGGCTCACCATCCGATTCCGAGTCCCGCTTTCCGCCCTTGCTGCCATTTCCATGCCGCAAGTGGGAGTTTAGCCGCACTGGGACTTGCTGCTCGACAGGCTCTGAGGACGCCCTGTTGCTGGTACTGAGGGGCGTCGCGGTGGCACTAACGCTATGGGGTTCCAGTGTCAGCGACGGTACCCAGCCAGTCAGCGGCGGCGGGGACTGCAGGGGCGACGCTTCGGTTTGAATGGAGGCGGCGTCGAGCGGCATCGCCGCCTTGATTGAGAGGTGTTGCGGAGCCGCTGTGGGCGACTGCTGCAGGGGTTCACCCAAAGAGACCACGTTGTCCCCATGTGCCGCCGCAGCCTGTGATTCAGACCGGGGCGGCTTTAATGGCATTCCAATCTCTCCATTTTCCGACCGGAATGCGAGAGGACCGTCGGAGTTATTGCAGCGGTCCAACGGGGACATCGGGGATATCGATGACAACGGCGTGTAGCCTCGGCGGAAGAGATTGAAGGGGCTATGCGTTGACTGCTGCCACCCTGAGAACTCCAGAACACCGTCAGCAATGCTCATGGTGCTTACCTCACTGTTTCCCATAGCATCTCTCTGAGCCGTCACCACGTTGTGGCTCTCGTTCAGCGGAAGGGTGAGTAAGAGACTCCCAGAGCCTGAAAACGCCCTAGTCGCGTCGTTAACATAAGAGTCGGACCCACTGAACGGGGAGTTGGTGACTGCGACCTTGCTCTCGGTCTCGGGTTTCGCCTTGGCAGTCTTGAAACACACTGCCCCGTCATTGACACGGTACAGAATCTCCACATGAGCTCCCGGGGTCTCACAGCTTTCCATTGTCTTGGCCTTGAGGCGCAGCTCGTCAAGCTGGCTCTGCGCTCCGTGGAAATATTGACAGTTGATGCGCAGACAGGTTCCTTTCTTGTAGAAGGAGCAGATCCCACGCGGAAGAGGAACCCACCCATTTGATCCCGCCCGCGGCTCGGGACCTGTAGCCACGTGTGGCGCCCCGACCGCCATGACCGAGGCCATGGAGCGGGTGTTAGTGGAGTAGCTGGAGTGTGATAGTATCAGTAGGAGGTGAAGGTAGAGTATTGGTGGCAGTGGTAGTGGTTGAGGGGGGGGGGAGAAAAGGGCAGCAGGATGGAGTGGATTGAAAGTAGCTCAGAAGGAAATAAAAACGGTTAAAAGGGAGCAACACGACACACAGCAACACGGCACGTCCACACCCCGCCTACAACAGAGGAAGGCCGGATAGAGTATATGGTTGGGAGGGATTGCCACCGCGCCCACAAGGGAGGGGGGTGGGGGCGTGGCGTGTGGTCGGCTTCCTCTGTCTCGAGGGCCCGCCGCGGTCGCAGCCGAAGGAAGCGCCCCCCCCCAACGATTCCCTCCCTTCCTCTCCTGGGCGACGTTCCACCGTCGATCGAGCCGATCAGCGACGGCACTCCCGACAAATCAGGGGCGACAGGCAATAAATCAGTGAAAGTAAATAAAAATTTAAACAGCCGTTGCCACGGCCCCAAACACACGCCCGCGCACACGAAATCGTGGATAGGTAGCCGCACCACTCGCTGGCCAACGGCACTGGTGGTTCCTGTGCCGTTGAGAACTGGCTCTTCGACTTCTCTGTGCTTTTCTGTCACGGGCCCAGAGCAGACACTCGCCGTCACCCGGGCCTACAAGCGGATGAACCAACTGCACAATTGGCGGAAAATCGCCAGGATCTCCCCCTCCTCCCCAAGTCAGCCGGCTCCCCGTGAGTACTTCTCTAACCCACCTCGCTCCGTCGTACCACACCGCCAATGAAACACACTCAAGAAGCACCGACGAGCCGAAGCCAACGATGCCTCGCCCCCCTCCTCTTCTCAGCGAGTGTTTCTACGTTCAAACCACCTGCCGGCCTGGCGTTTCTGTTTGTTTGCCAGGGCGCGTGCGGGCGCTAAGAAAGGCTGGGAACTCGTCGCGTTGAGAGGGGCAGCGGCCGCGTCACGGGAGGTCAGGCATCCAAGCACACGAGCGAGCGAAGCGCACCAGGGTTGGTAGCAGTGCACGAGGCTTGGTCCTTGCGTGCACGTTCGAGGGAGGTCAGGATGAGATGGGTGCGTGGGCTGCAGCAGCGGATACTCACGCGAGGTGGGCTACACGTGATGGAACCGAATATCGATGGATACGGGGGGAGGGGGATCAGAAAGCAGCAGCAGTAGCAGAACCCAGAGCAGCAGCGACCACGCACACCCCGAAGCCCACCAACACCCTCGACCAACAAAGTTTGGGGAAGACTTTTGGGGTGGGGAGTGGGCGAGAGGCGTGATGAGGTCCGCGTGTGCGCGCTCACGTGCAACCCGGCAGCCGAGGTGCTGAGTCCAGGTGACGCGGCCCCGACGAGGCGGGCTTTGTGCGCGGAAAACGAACGTGCGGGCAGGAAATGGCGAGTGCACAACTGCACCCCAGCACGCGAAAGTGGGAATTGGTGATAAGGCAGGGATACCACAGGCGATTCACGCACCGATGTGATGGCCGTAGCCCAAGAATGCTGGGAAAAGGACTGAGCAGCTCCACTCAGCACAGCAGCAGCTCCTCTGATGATGATCGGAAAGTTGTCGCCGCGCTCTTTGCACACAACACAGTCACCAAGCCCGCCGGGCCAAGCGCTGCCACCGCACTTCTCGACGCTGTGAAGCTTCCAATGGAGCACTCACCCAAACTTCTTCCAGCTGCTGCTACCGCCGTGAGTCGTGGTGGGCGTGCTGCAGCTGGGAACTTTCCCGTGGTTAAAGACCGTCCACCGGCTGAGCCCGGGCGTCAACGTGGGGCTTACGGGCTGCCAACGTGGGGCTTACGGGCTGCCAACGTGGAAGACAAACTGGAGGGGGGGGGGAGGGGAGAACGGCCTGTGAATCGAGCGAGAAAGAAGGCACGTGGGAAGGTCTCGCGGCAGACTGCACACCCAAGACCCGAGTGCTGCTTCTGCTGCGCTCTCGCCGCGCTGCTCCAACCAAAGCGCAAAGCACCGGTGGCACTGCCGTCGTGTTGCAGGCACGTTGCGCGAGACAAACGGCACGCCCTTTTCCGCCCTGGCTCGTGATGGGCGTCGCACTAGAGGCTTAGGCGCTGCCACCTAAATTAACGTTTTTTTGCGTCTTTGGCTTTTTCAAACAAGCACAGGTGTGTGAGGGCAGTGAGTGCACAGATGGAGGAGGAGAACTCTGTTGGTGCACGTGTGGGCCACTGATAGGTGAGCGAATAGCGCTGGGGAAGAGACAGCGGGATGAAGTTCGCTGCTTTTTTTTTGCGTATACTTGTGCCTGTGGAGTGATTGGGTAGAGGATGTGGTGGGCCGTTGGGGCGAGTGCACACGCCAATCCACTGGAGCATGGTCGCTGTCGCGAAGGTGCGGTGACAGTGCAGGCCCCGCCACGGGACCACCTAATGGTGAAGCGGTGGCAGGAGTTGGAGTGACGATCCAGCCCCTTGCTTACCCACCAACAGCACCAACTCGCACAGATTGACCTCCACGCACGAACAGCTGCACATTCGTCGAGGCCTGCGGATGTATCTGGAGCGCCGCCGGTCTCCGAGAACTGCTGATTTAGAGCGCCTGCAGCGACAATGTCTTGCCTATTCACTCCCCGCCCCAACATCCGGCCCACCATTGCCACTATCCCTTACCCTGCCTGACAGCTCCTTCTTCTCGTGTTCCTCTCGCCGCATCCACGATCACCACCACCACCGCTACCTAGCAGTAGCGCATCTCTAGGCGAACCTCGAAAAAGTCGCTGCTGGGCTGTGGGACCGCTGCTGTGGGTCGATGGAGTCAGGGTCACCGTGGACGGCGCGGACGTAGTCCTGCTGCGCATGACTGTATTTGACATAGTCGGCTACGGACATTGGTGCATTCCCGCCGTAGCGACTGAAGAACGCACAATAGTCGCTCGTAAGCACAGGAACGAACGCCCACCCACACGCTGGACCATGAATGTGCTGAGGGGGAGAGCTGGTTGGGGTGGCCTGCTTGCTCCGAACGTTGGCATCTTTAACTGGGAGCTGCTGCTTTGCCTCCGTGCAGTAGCACAGCTGGTTCAGGACCGGGCCGGGCTCTACGAACACGGCCATGCGCTGCAGCCACAACCGGGACAGAAACACCACGTCCGAATCCCACACTGAGTGGCCGTCGGCGCCTCCATTGGCGCTCTTGGCGCGTGACGCCGATTCGGTAGTGAGCTGCGCGGCGTGATACGCGGCAGCGGCCGCATCGGCCTTCTCCACCGCAGACCTCGCACGTGCTGACGGTGTGAGGTACTCGCGTGCAGTCAGCTGCAGCTCAGAGTGCCACCTGGGCATCTCGTGCAGCGGCTGCTTTCGGTAGAGCAGTAGATATTCTTCTGCGTCAGCAACTTTCCCTGGCTCTACCGACGAGTACACGTCGTCGTTGAATTCAACCCAGACGTCTGAGGCACTCTTCTTTCGAGAGCTTGCCGTGTAGTGGCCCCCGCTGAACGAGCCGTTGTGGTGGACAACGGCTTCGAGCGTATAGGTGAGCACGGGGTCCGAGTGATCACTCTGGGCCAGGGGGCGTGCGGGGGGCGCCATGGGCGAGACACTTGAATGGTCCGCTGGACCCATCGAAACCCCTCCCATCACGCCGCCACTGGAGTCTTCACCCCGGGGACGTCGGCTGAACACACTCTGGTGCACGTACGCAGAGAGGTCGAGGATTTCACGGACATCCTCAGGATGCCGCACACTTCTGTAGTGCTGCGCGCCCCGGACAGACTCAGGAGCCGCATCTGCCGGTAGCGGATCCCATGACATGGGGAAGATGACAGCATCGTTTTTTTTTGTGTGAAAGCAGAGGCCATAGTCGAAGCGCTTCATTTGGATGAGAAGATACTCCGGCGCATCGAGCAGGCACTCTGACTTGGTGGCTTCCGACAGAATGCCGCACGACGCACAGTGGTAACGATTGCCGCTGTGTAGGTTTACTGGGTTGAAGTGAATGTCAAGGCACTCCTCCAGCGTTAGGGGGCACGCAGAACTACCCGTAAGAGCAGAGAGGGCCTGGTAAGCCCAGCCGAACATGTAGTAGAGCGCGGACAGCGGATTCCACCACCGCCAGCCGTAGCTCTGTGGCTTGGCCTGCAACGGCGTCCCGTCGGGACTGCGGCGCACGATATCCGGGTGCTGCTGGGCAAAGTGGGAGCGCTGCCTCGCAGACGGAATATCGATCATCAGCGAGTTGAATTCCTCCACAATGCGCGACGTTGCCGTGCACGAGTGGCATGTGATTTCCGACATGTAGTGACCCTTGAATGCGTCTGTGATGTTGTTGAAAAACAAGAGCGGCGGGCGGAATGAGCTGTGGTACGGCTCCTTCTTGCGCTGCTTCTCTTTGCGCTCCATCGCCTCATTGTCCTCATTCACTTTCTGCATCATCTGCAGCGCCGCCAGCTGGTGGCGACTAGCGCTGAAGAGTGACACAAGCGACTGCTGCTGCATCGAGCCGTTGCTGTGGCCCAGCATCGGTGCTGTCGTGCTCTCACTGTTCCCCAGCGAGGGGATGCAGTAGGTGACTTCGTCGACAACTGCGCTGCTCATGAAGTCGCCCTGGAAGTCGGCTACGCTGCGACTCAGCGTGCTGCTCGCATCATCATCGACACGCCCAGTGCCACTCGCGCACACCTGCGTATCGCTGCGCGGGCTGCGATCCTCGGAGCCGCTCTCCCTACGGTGATCTTCTAGCTGCGGCCGCTCATCGCGCACCTTTGCCGCCTCTCTTTCTCGGCCCTCAGGCGACCCAACACTCCGGATTGCCCGATCACCCAGCTGCCCTCGCTGTCGATTTTCCCAATCGGTAGTGGCAGTACAGAAGGACTTCAGCAATACACTTAAATCTGCCTCGATGCGGCCTTCCTCAGCCAGATTGGCGATGACTACGTTCAGCATCTCCGCAACATCCTGCTGGTTGCGCCCCTCAAAAGCAGGGTACACTTCCGCGAGCTGGTTAAGCGCCGCGTATGGCTGAAGCCCCTCACCTTGCTGGACTTCTGCTGTTTCCATCGCCCACAGCAACTCCGAAAATACTACAAGAAGTTGGCGCGAGTATTTTCCACCTCGGCAGAGTGCAGCTGTAAGGTTGGCAGTACTCGAGCTGCTGGGGCCCAGTCCGGCTATGCGTACGGTAGCTTTTCTTGCAGGGGAGAACGGACTGTCGCGAAGCCCCAGCACAAATGGGGCGCAGCTGCAGAGCATCTGCATGCCAGCGTTGAAGTAACAGGTGTTACCAAGGTTTGCGAGGGGGCAGACAATGATGGGATGAAAGCGCGCCGCCAACTTGGTCGAGTTGCCGTTGCTAGTGGTGCTTCCATTGGCGGAGGCCCTAGACTTGCTAGTGGACATATTCCTTTCCTTGTCCGTCATTGGCGCTGCTCAGTCGCCGGTGGCGAGCGGGAACGTGGCCTGACAGATGGGACTGAAGCGCGTCGCGAAGGAAAGGGCGACTGCAGCCAAGCAGGTACGGATGGCCATGTGTCGCGGGTGGCCACGACGCGCCAGGAAACGGGGGCGGGTCGGAAGATGAGAAGAAGGGGTGGGTTCGCTCCTTCCAGTGACCTTCGCGGTGAGTGGGACAAGTCACGGCAGGCGAGTCACTCACGTGCAACGGCAGCTTGCGGCAGTAACTCGCCAGCGGTG
>PGOM01000082.1:26965-48335 GCA_002921335.1 Paratrypanosoma confusum | reverse complement strand
CCCATAACCCCCGCCTCGCTTTCCCCCCTTCAAGCACCAAACTTCCGCGTCAGAAGAACGAGAAGCAAGTGGGGTAGCACAGCCACTGCATAGAGAAAAGTGTGTCAGCAAGGACGGCGGAGGGCCTAACCGATTTCGGCACCCACCCTCTAACCTTGATCGGACGCCCTAAAAGGACGTGCACGGCGCGCCGAGGTGCACCCCCACCCCGAATTCAGCGCGCTCCTTCCCCCTCCCGCCACGGCTCATCCCGCACGCTCACCTAGCGCCCCAGTATACAAACACACTGGCAGTGGCGGATACTATACACCATCACGGACTGCTCCACAGCCGCAGGCAGCCGGCCGATTTTCCACGTGGCGACGACGCACTGCCCTCACCTACTACCACTACTGGAGGCTGGGTAATCTCCTGCGCTGCAGCAAAGGTAAAATTTTCGTTAAAAAAAATCGAACACAACGGCCCATCCCTTATTCTTTACGCTTCTCTGCATGACAGACGTGGCTGAAATTCTGCGCGTGCCGAGAATTGTGTCTCTGGGTGCGGCAATTCACACCGTACCAGCAATTTGGTCTCTTGGACACTTCCTCCGAAAGCTCACTCGCGGGGATCGCTCGGCGATACTGCAAAAAGAGATCCGCCACCACGTCCTGGGCGCAGTGCATGCAAACAGCGGACCTTGGGGTCAAGGGACCAAGAACGCTGACAAGGTCTGGTGTTAGGGATCCATCGGAGAGCTTCCGGAGACACGTTTTCCACGCGTCCGTAACGCGAATATTGTGGATGGCAAGGTGAGTCGTAAGAATACCCAGCTCGACTAGATTTCCACCGAAGATGCGGGTAGGAAGCGAGAGAACCTCATGCTCATTTAGTGGCAACAAGCCCACACCTTCACCGGCTGCAGCACACTGGTAAAACTGGACCACTGGAGCGCCTTCAGAGCCACCCGATGGGGTGCTCAGTGCGGCAGCGCCACTAATTCCCTCCAGAGTGGGTTTTGTGGCTGGAGCACAGTAGTACAGATTGCAAAACGCGCCTGAGCAGAGAAAACAGCGCTGCGGCCGCCCACAGGTAGGTCTTTCAGGAAACAAGGTGCAACACGCGGAGCATGTTAGATGAGGCCCCACTGGGGGGCACTGGAAGCCGTCAAATGGTGAGGGAGTCGTACATTCACGACACGGAGAAGGCAAAGTGACCCTGCGAGCCCGCATCAAAATGGAAGTGAAACGCTGGGGAGCCGCGAAAGGTGCCCCGCCGCTTCCGCGTGACCCTTCGGAGCGATCATAGCCATTGTCGTCTCCGTCGACATGGACATCTTCGCCATCAGCGTTGTCAGTTCGCATCCGCTTGCGCTCTCTTACCATCTTGCCGACCGGTGGGATCGTGTCTAGCGCCTTGAACTCCAGTAGCTCCCCTTCCGATGGCCGCAGGTCCGGTCGGGAGTCCAGTAGCTTCTCTACACACTGCTGAATTTTGTGGGTTGGAGCTACACTGGTCACCTCTTTGCGGCACTCGGCACATGTCGTGCTTCCCTTTTCAAGCCACTGGCTGATACAGTGCGCACAAAACACGTGCATGCACGGCAGAACCGAGCACGGGCGTATGTAGACGGAGGAGCAGATGCTACACGTGAGCTCCTCCACGAGCGAGTCCACAGTAGTTACCTGCTTCATCCGCTGAAAGTAGAACTCCACGCAGTCGTCTTCTCCTCTCGCAGCTGAACACGATGCCCCTGTAGGCTTCGTTAGGGAGATCTTGTCACCGGCTTGGACTTCAGCGAAAATGTTTGCAGCAAGGCGCACGCCATTTAGGTACGTCCCGTTCGTTGAAGTGTCTTTGATGCGGACGACATTCGTGATGGGATCCACCTGAAAAACACAGTGACGCGAAGAAATGCGCGGCGTGTCAATGCGATACGCCCCCTGCAATTCTTTGCCGCGACCAACGACGATTACATCGGCACCACTCTGATGCTGTACAGAATCCGAAATGTCGATGGGGAGTCGGCTGCCCCGCGAGCATACTAGCCGACCCACGACAGGTGCCGACAAAAGCGGTGCCGCTAAATCAAACATGTCATGCGCAGTGGCCTCGCGCTGAAGAGCATCGCCGGACATGTCGCTTGTCACTTGGCACCACTCGTCGATGAAGCTGCTACCCACAGCAGCCTCGGGACTGGTGCTTGCACCAGATGGACTTTTTGCAGATGACATGGCTGCTGGTGGGGCTGAGAAAACGCCACAACTGCCACCCGTTCCACTATCTCTTCCATACACTGACAGGGCTGCTATGATGCCGTGACCCCCTCCCTTCCCCAGTCACCGGACCCCATGACGTAGAGCAGCTAAGAGGCCGCAGGGCTTATGGTAGATGCAAAGTAACGAGAGAGCACGACGATGTGGTGCATTTGCTAAGTCTCCACGCAACAGCAGTTGTGTAGCATATTTTTGATGTCAAAGGAGTGGTGCACCGGTGCAAGAGGAGCGCTTCACAGAGGTGAATTGAAAAGACTAGAAAGAGATTCTACGAACGCGGCGACATGCGTTGGCTGGTGGAAAGGAGGTGAGAGGGGTTGGGGTAGGAGCGCGGACCCTCCTGTGCCATTCGCCGTGGATATACACTCGGTCACTCACGCCGCGAGATTGCCAGGTCCTTTCGAAGGCGCTCGATCTCGATTCGCTGCATCTCCACCAAGCGTGAAAGTTCGGCAGCTGCACTGCCGCCACCGCTGCCGCACTCAACCATGTAGTTCTGCGAGCTGAGGCGCTGGGAGTAAGCTGCAATAAGTGAACCTATACTACTCCGCGGGTCACTTCCCGCGGCAGGCGTGGCTTCCTCGGGGGCCATCGAGGAGTTTCGGGACGCAAAAAGGGTGGCCCCACTGGTATACATCTCCGGCCAAATGGCCGGTTCCACACCAACGGTGCCATTCGTTTTTTCCTCGTCGCGCTGCAAACGCCGAATGCTTCGAAGGTGGAACCGGCGCGCAGCTGTGAGGTTATCAATGCGCTCATCTAGGTCACGCAGCTGTTCCTTGGCTTGCTCAAATACCGGTGACAAGCACTGCAGCTGATGTAGTCGCTCGAACACACTATCGCGCTCCCTCGTCAGTCGGTCGCAGTGATCGCTATTGTGGTCGGCGCGCTGCGCTTCTTTCAGCTCAGCTTCTACCTGCTGCAGGCGTACTGTGTACCCCTTGATGGCCCTCACAAGTTTGGCAGGATCTAGGCACTGGTTGTGGGCGTCGTTGATAGATGCGTTGAGGGCTTCACGGTCTTCTCTGACCTCTAGAATCTGGTGCTCTACGGCCTCCAGTGCCTCCAGCTGCTCCAGGATCAGCGCATCCCGTCGTGTCTTCTGTGGGTCAACGGTTACCTCCGGGTCCACCAAGTGGGATGGGGGCTGCGGGTTCGTAGTGCCGGTCTGTTCACAGGGATCTTCATGATGCCGGCCGAGCGGGTTGTCGACGTATGGCGCGGGAAGCGTGCTTATATCCCCCAGCGTGGCGAGATGAAGCGACGACGAAGCTGTGCCGTCGAGCGAGGTCCCCAAGGAACACTTGGATCGGAGTGGGCCCAGCTGATGCCGCTGGGTCCCTGGTGATTGTGGTTGCTGTTGCTGTTGTTGTTGCTGCTTTCTGGCAAGGGCAATCTCCTTTTCCTTTTCACGCAGCTTCTGCTGCAACTTCTGTGACGCGGCCTCCGCGTCACGGACTTTCTTTTGTAGCAAGTCCACCTGCTTGTTATGCTGGATTAGCATTCTCCCAACGCGCTGCTCTTCGTCTTTCGACTGCGTTCGCTGCTTCTCCAAGGAGTCTTTCAGCGTTTGCAGTTGATCCTGGAGCACCCTGATACGGTTCTGACTTGCCAGACGCTCCTTAACGTTGGCCTCCGCTTCCTTCACTTTACGACGGCACTCCAGCACTGCGTTTTCTGCAGCCTTGAGGCGGTGGGCATACTGGTTCTTCAATGCAATACGTTGCTCATCACGCCGCATCTTCTCCATCTCCGTTGCCTCGAGTCTCGCTTCTGCGCGAGCTAGCTCTTCCTCGAGACATTCTTTGTCGTGCTGGACCTCCGAAAGTTTCTGCACAAAAACAGAGAGGGCTCGGGCTGCTTCTTCATTCTGTTGTTTGAGGCCATCAATCAGACGCTCCTTCAGGGTGATCTGCTGTGAGTAGTTCTCGATTTGCTCCGCCAACCCGACCGAGAGCTCCTCATCAAAGTCATTTGGATCACGAGGGCGCGTGGTAGACTGTGACGGGCACGGGGGCACTTCAGCGTCAATAACAGTACTGCATCTCCCGTGATTACCAAGACAGTGCTGTTCGTGCTCATGCCTGACTTTGCGTAGCGCAGCACTCTGTGCTTCGGTTTCCGCCTTCAACTGTAGAATAGAGTCACGCTCTGCCACCAGTCGCTCGATCTGTGCGCTGTAGTCTTCAGCTGAGCCGAGGGCTTCAGTGTGGTCGGCAGGCAGCCTGCCACCTGCACCACTTTCGTCGGCCACGGCCATGCTGGCCACATCCCGCTTCTTTTCTAGCGCCTTTCGTTTCTCGACCTCCACCATCGCGGTGTACTCCGCGTTGAACAGGTCTTCTTGCAGGGTTTTTGTCAGAGCCCGTTCATTCTGTAGCGCTTCTTCCGTTTCGCGTAGACGCGCTGCCAGCGCGTTCACAACGTCACTGCTATGCATGACTGTGGCGGTGATCGACATCACTTCAGCCTCTTGTTCGTGGCCTCCCGCGGCAGTCGCACATGAAGGCTGCAAACCTTCTGCGGAGCTACAGGTCTTAAGGACTTTCTCGGGAAGAGGGCCGGCCAGCATGGAATCCACCCTGCAACCACTTGCACCTGAAGTCGCGGCAACGATAGACATCGCGGCGGTCAGCTGTCGCTGGATTTCGAGCAGTTCTCGCCGTAGTTGTAGGATCGTTTTCTCCGCCACTTCTTGCGACGGGTATGCCACAACGTGGAAAGGAGTTGTGTGGATGGACTTGGCCCGGTCTGCGTACTTTAGGGTGTTCAAGCTTTCCTCAAATGAGCTCGTGCATGGTGAGACACAGGCAACGAACGCGGTTTTGGAGTTCCCGGAAAGCATCGGCTGCAACAAGCGTGTCAGCTTGGAAGACCGGAAGGGCACGTGAGCCTTTCCCTCGCACAGGGCCGTAATGACATTTCCTAGGGCAAGTAGACCACCATTGATACTGATCCCTTCTTTTACCCGCTCGACGACGGCGCCGCTGGCTGTCTTTCCATTTGCTCCCCGCGGAGCTGCTGTATCATTGAGCCCAGATGCACCATGCATGGTACTACCGTTTTCTCTCTCACCATTTCGCATTCCGTCAAGGTTCAGCCCATGGGCCTTTTTGAGACGCTCACTACCAGCAAGGTCCACGAAGGTGAACTTCGACGTAACCCCTCGATCAGTGAGGGTCACGACGACAACACAATGCGATCGTGAGCTGGTGGCATTCATCAGCGTTGATGCGGTGCTGCGATTTATAGTGGCAGATTCCAACATGCACAGCAGTGTTTCTCCATCTCTAACCTCTGCTTCGGTGAGTCCAGAGACGTAGACTCCACCCTTACCATCTTCCCGAAGCGGTAGCGCGACTGCAGTACCGGCTGTCCCCACGCTGCTCGAACCATGGACCATAGTTGGCGACGGCGTCCGAGCCCCACACCGTGCAATCAAGTCAAATATGCTGTCATTGTACACTTCCAAGGCGCTGAAACGAACTTGAGGAAAATCCACCGCACTAGTGGCAGCTGCTCCTGTGGATGAGGACATCTGCCGCGAGAATTGGTGGTCGGAGAAAGCAGATCCTACTTCCTCCTCGTCAGTTGCATTGATACTTGGGGTGGTAATTCGAGTTTTGGCGGGGCTGCCAGCAGCGGCTGCCGCGGTGACGAAGCGGTCGTCAGCATCTCCGACCACGCGATGTCGCTGCCCCACGGTCCCCTTTTTCTTGGTTCCAGGTGGCTTCCCAGCGGAATCCCACCGTATGCTAGACCGCTTCCCACCCCCTATTGCGGTTCCCTGGTCATTCCGTTTCTGGCCCCTCGGGGGTGGCGTGATCGAGGAGCCCTGCTCACTTCGCGCTTTCTTAACCGTCCACACTCCTGCGCGCATCTCCCGTCGCTCCTGTGGCTGATCCCCGTCGTTGATATCGTGTGAGGGTCTTCCCAGCCCCTCCCTGCTTGCTGGCGTTGCTGCCCGACCCTGCTTTCGGCGACGGTCAGTGTGATCACTGGCCTCTTCGCCATCATCTGCTTCCCCAAGACACTGCGCCATGCGCCTCGCATGTTTCTCTTCAAGAAAGTCAAACGCCTCGCGGATGACCGTCTCCGAAAGGTACGACATAGTGTGCGTCTTTCCAGCTCCAGTTTGCCCATACGCAATCGCCGAGGAGTTAAACCCCTCCACAAACGAAGCGACTAGTGGGGCAGCCACGGCGTTGTACACGGCCGCATTGGTTTCGTGAACGTCAAACACGTGATCGAAGGCAAACGCTCGATCGTCACCAAGGGTGATACGGTTTTCGCGAACATGAATGCATCTGGTCGTATTTTCGCCAAGGAGAAACGGCCTAACTCTCACTGACACGTGGATCCGCTCAGACATTCAGCTTTGCTGTCACACTGTTCTTGTTTCGTTTCCTTGTGGAGCTGAAGGAGAGGATTAGGCCAGCCCTCTAAGCCCAACGATCCCTCCTTCGGACCTGCTGTGCAGAGTGCCCTAGGTACTGCGAGTGATGCAGAAAAAAAACTTAGGAGTAATAATGCATGTGATGAAAACCCTCTAGCCAAGGTACCTGTACGTGTTGTGTCGCAGCCGGAGGGAGCGCAGTCGCATGGTTTGATGCTAAAAGCAGAAACCTGGGGCGCGTTAAGGACGCGGCCGCCCCTTCTTTGCATGTCGGGGCCAACAGTGTGCGTGCCGTCCGTCACGTTCCGCAACATGTTCAGCTGGTGCGAGCGCCAGGGGAAGGGGAAGTGGGGGCTCCTCAAAAGGTGAGTCTACAGGTATTTTGTGAAAGTCGCAAGAGGGAGAGGGGCAACTCGTGATATGACCTGTTCATGTAACGGCAGAGGGGGCTGCTGTCACCCATGAGAGAAGCAAGCGGATTCTACAAGGTGGGTGGCGTGGGAGACGTTGGATGAAGGCGGCAATGCGTGCAGCCGAGGCTACTGCTATGCCAGGAGAGGTTTAGGATTCAGTGAGGAAGAGATGCGTGCCGTCTATCAGCAGGGTTTTGCCGATGAGTCGCCTTCACCAAATGCTGTGTACATCTTGGACTAGCTTGACGAAGCAGCGGAGGAGGCAGGGTTGCATGGCATGCTTCAGCTGGAGTTTACGTGTGCGACAAGTTCATGAGCAACTTAACTTCCCCTTTTGGCATGCATGGTGGTCACGCGAGTCCGTGACCGAAGCGCTATTTTTGCCGGTCGGACCGCATCGCTCGTAGCATTGCTTCGTGATGATGAATAATGAAATCCACCGGGCTGGGTTCAGTGCTGTGCGCGCGTGGCCCAACCGATACCTCATGTGGACGCGGGGACGTGGTGTGGGATGATGCGTTAGACAGCCCGCTCCGTCGTCCGCTTTGCAACTGCAATTGCTTGCCTTTGGATCCAAAGTCAAGCTGCGCCAGGTATCGCGATGCCTCCGGGTCACGATGCGCCGGAGGCTGCTGCACAACGAAGCGCCGCGATCTCGGAGTTCCCAGGTAGCTATCACACAGCTTGTCCTTGGTGGCGTCTTCTCCGCTCTCGGATGCATTCGTACCGGGGTAGCTCCCACCGCCACTTGTCGACTTGTAGTTGCGACAAGGTTCCTCGGGGCCAAGGCCACCATGCTGGTAGTGACGCCTAGCGCCCTCGCTCGGCCACTCCTCCACAATACTCCCTCGCTCACCGTGGGCACGTGCATCGTAACTTCTGCGCCTTTCCGAGTGGCTCCAGGATTGCCTTTCGTTCGCGCATGGCCTATTGGTGCTCCGCTCGTCATCTGCACTGTCGCGGTAGTTGCTCGTGCGAGGTGTCCCCCGCTCGTGGCTACGCTGCCTCTGGGAGCTACGACCCGTGCCTCGCTCCTCTGTCATCAAGTGAAATCCACTTGGCACCGTGACACCCGATTTCACGCTACGACTTGCAAAGCCATCTCCCACACGTGGCCTCCACCAGTTTTCTTCTTCTTCTCTGCGGCGTCGCGCGAGCTCTTGCCTATGCAGGTGCTGGCTGACTCCCTTCGCGTTGCGATGCCGACGCTGCGGTAGAGGGTATTCGTCTTCAACACTGGGGCGAAATGTGCATGCCTCGTCTACTTGGCGCTCCAACTCCTCACGCATGGCCCGGAGTCTCCTTTCCTTCTGATGCTGCCAGAGCTCTAGGCGCTCGTGCTGAGGCAGGTTGGCCAGTGCCGACTGCCGCTCGGGTGGCCGACCCGCCTTTGGCGCGAAGGTGCACTCCTCAAGCTCACGAAAGGCCTCCTCTTCTCTCCACCGTGCGAGTTGGGCCTCTTTCCGGTTGTGCGCCTGCTTCCAATAAGCTTCTCGCGCTTCATTGCTCGCTACGTGGTATCCCGGCTCCCCACGGGGGATTCCGAAGTGAGTGCTCTCTATTCGTTGCCGCCACAGCTCCTCGGACTTCTTATTGATTCTCGGGTGGAAAGTGAGCTCCTCATCGCACGAAGCCACATCCGTACTCGCACCAGTAACACGCAAAGACATGCCGTTACTCGCTTTGTCTGCCGCGGCTGGCACATGAAGACGTGACGCTGGGCTCGCGTGGTGTTCCTGGGAAAGCTGCCGTTTACGCTCGATGATCAAGCGGGACCCCTCACAAATCCGGGGGACACCAGTGAATTCTTCATCAGCCACATCGCGGTGACCGGAATCGCCCACGGCACCACCGAGGCAACTGTGACCAGAGGTGCCCATGGAGCCTCTGGTATTCCGCGTGGCTTGAGCGTACAGTCGGCTGTGCACCGTTGGCCCGTGCCCTGCGTTGCGGGCGGCCGCCTCTGATGCGACGAAGTCGATGCGACTTCCTTCTACAGCTGAGGACTCCTCCACGGGGCAATACTTGAAAATTTCGTCCATCTGCTTCGCAAGCTGAACCGAGCGGGGCGCCAGTAATGGCCGAAAGGTACATTCCGTCTCTAGCTCTTCGTCATAGCTGCACCGTAGACTACTTGGGTTCGCCACGTATAATCTTTCTACGACAGATCCTTTGAGGGGCAGCTTTTGTGCATACTCCGTGATATGCGGCGTAAAGCTTTGGTCATCTTCGAGACAGCGCTGGACGCCACACTGTGGCGTCAGCGACTCCACAGGCACCTGCGAAGCCACCCTACGGCGTGCTGGAAAGCCTAGAGATCCAGTGCCGGTTGTCTCGAGCCCTCGCATCGCGCTCTGCTCTGCGAGAGCGTACATGCGCTTACGTCGGACTTCCTGCTGAGCAAGGAGGTAATCACCAATACTACGCCCACCTCGACGGCGCGCGATCTCAGGGGCGTTGGCGAGCACACTAACTTCAGGCATGTCCCGTAGACGCCTCATCTCCTTGCGCACTGCTTCCTCACGCAAACGCTCTAGATTGTCCTCACGCGCTTTTAGCCACCTTTTCGTCGTGACGATGGGATCACGATGCCCGAGCGACGCGGCAAGCCGCGTGATTTTTGGAGGCCGCATCGCCCTTTCCACCGCCTCCTTTTCCGCTTCTTCCTTCTGCGCTCGGGCTGCTTCCTCACGTGCCTGCTGCTTTGCGTGCAGTACGTGGAGGCGGTTTTCCACACTGGACGATTGCCGATACTTGGATTCGTTGTAAAGCGCCACCGCCACCTGTGTGATTTCTGGCTTAAAGGTTAGGCTTTTCCTCTCCTCGATGTCTCGCTGCTTTCTAAGCAGCTCACGGTGCTGGCGGTATCGCTCACCCGCTGTGTGGAGAAAGCTAACCACGTCCAGAGCAGCAGCTGGTTCGCGGCAGCGTGGCAGGTTCTCCGCGTGGTAGGCTCCGCGGTCAAACCCCTCCCCGCTGCGCTGCCTCGCTGGGTCGCCAAGTGCCGAGGAATAGTGCTTGCGCGCAGAGGCCGATTCGGTGGTACCACTTCCGCCCTGCGGTGGCGCTGCGGTGAGGGAGCGCGACCATGCCGTCGAACTGCTAGAGGAGGGTTCGGCGGAGACACTAAGATCCATACCCACTCCAGATACCGTCTCTTGCCCTATTCGCACCTGCGGCGGGGCCTTCGCTGAGGCGGCGACCATCATCGGAGCGACCAAGCTGCAACGTGCGGATCACCAAATGGGGCGGCCGCCCTTACCGTGCAGAATGGGCTGCTTCTACCTCTGCAGACCCGACTTAGCAAATGCGTGGGCCGCCCTTGTTTGTGTGAGCATGAAACCCCCACCTACCAAAAGCTGTAAGGGATGGCCACGTGATGTGCAAGGCACGCACCGAGGACAGGGAAGGCATCGCTGCTTCAGTTAGACCTTCATCATGATGAGGAACCACAATACTACGGCTCGCCCTCACGTTCAATTTGCGTTGCAGTGCTCGCCTTCCGCAGCATCGGCCTCGGGTGGGAGTTTGTCAGTGAGGAGGAAATCGATGGTGCTGGTGGCGGCGGTGGTACCTACGGGCTGGTGTTTCCATCGCCTGTGAGAAAGGCTTGGAGCAGCGGGGAGTGAAATCTAGCCACCTGGGCAGAATCTGGGTTGCTGGTGCCTCCCTCGTCCTTCTTCGCGCGCGAGAGAGCGCCCCGGCTGCACTCCAGGAATAACACACGTTGGGCAACCCGAAGAAGCGCATTGTCCACCCGGGCTGATAGCACCGTCAGCGAAGGTGTGGACATTGTGTTCCCCGTGCTGCTCCAGAGGGTACGGAGGGAGGCGAGCTCACTTCCCGTCTCGACGACACGCTGTCGCATCGAGTTCCAGGGAGCATCGCCCGCATCAAAGCTCGACTCGTAACTAAAGGTGCTGCACTGAACACCCACATCAACCCCACGACTCTCCCCGGGGTGCACTTGAAAAAGCAGTGAAGCAGGCATAGCGAGCCTGTCCCACGGTTGGTGTACGCTGTGACCTGCTCCACAGTTGCTAGCGGAATCGATGGCGCGCCCTGCTTCACTGTGGCGGGTTGCCGCCTCCTCGCTCATGCAATCTAAATCTACGCGGCAGCCAGACCGAGGGCTGGGTGACAAACGCAGCGGCCAGCCATCAAAATTACCAGATTGGATTCTTTGCTTGCAGCAGCTTCCCGCAGGGTGACCATCCCAATCACTCGCATTTCTCCAGAGACCCTTTGCACAGCACAACAGGTCGCTACCTACTTGTGGCGCCATGGGCGTGGGTGAGCGAGAGCGTAGGGCGGATTCCGTGAGCGGTGACACTCTCGGCAGCCGTTGAGCAATCGTCACGTTGCTTGCCCCATAGTCTGGGGGCTGCAGTCGGGCAGAGTGCGGCGTTGCTGCGCACAGGATTTCAGAAAGTGATCGCCCGGTGAAAGCCCCACCGTCTATGGACATGGTGGACCGGTTATTGGGCGGCACTGGTGGCCGCGGAGGAAGACACGGAAGTTCCTCATCGGTGTCAAGAGCTACCTCGTCCTTCCGGCCCCGTCGCCCAGAATGCTCTCGACTAGCTGGGCGCGGTGTTGTGGTGAGGTGTGAGGTGCCATATCCTACCGTCGTTAACACCTCGTGTTTGAATCGATCTGCGCTCACCGATTCGACAACCTCACTAGGGTCAGTGTCCAAGCGGCGGCACTCCTTATAGGACACGTTTATCAGTCCCTCTAACTCTTCCAGATCTTCAAGCGACGAGCTGCGGCCCTGGATGGATCTACGCCCACCACTGTGATGGTGGTCAAAAACAGGGAGACTGTGGATGTGTGCGGTGGACATCGTGCTGGCTTGTCGATTGCCACTCACATCACGCGAGCGGCACTCACTGGAAGTTTTCTGCTCACTCTGGGCATCGTGAAGGAGCCTGTCCACAGACACAGCGTGCCCCAACGATTTCGACTTGGCTCGATCTTCTCTGAGCCACTTCTCTTCTCTCCAGTCGGCAAAGGTCGGGATGGGCATATCATCATTTGCGGCAGACTCCAAAGCCACCACGGACGTGGCCATGGCGGCAGGCACCGGCTTCCCTGCTGAGCGCCTATGGTGATTAGATGGAAGAGATACTGTGGCATGTTGCACTCGATTTAATGCAATACGCAAGTGCAAAAAGGAGAAAGTTGCGTGATGCAGCAGTAGTAGCAGCAGCTGTGGGGGGATAGCAGGCCTGCAGTATTCCTCAGCGGGCACCTGGTGATGAGGCGTGGCGTGGGTGGGCTGACTGAGCCTTCGCCAGTCGAAGAGGGCGGTATGTTAATCCGCATTGCAGCTGAGGTGCACTTCGATTCCACAGTACAGTAGTGTTCTTTCCGCTCCGCTGCTACGCAGCACGCTGATGCAAGATGTCGGACTCCATTTGTTTCTGTAAGGTTTTCTTTCGTTCCTCGACAGCCTCCAGCGCAGCGAAGGTCTGCATCACTGGGATGGCGAGGGAGCGGTAGCGCTGCTCGGCGCGGTTCACCCCAACCCGACACACGGCATAGATTTCGTAGAGAAGGAAGATTACCGTGACAAACAGTGCGAGAACGAGGACGTCGCTTAGGGTTCCTAGGGTGTTTTCGGTGAGGCGAATGCGGAATAGCCCAAAGGCAAGTTGACGCCGGTAGCAGATTAATCTGAGGCGCCGGAGCAGCTGGAACCATCGTAATCCAGCGAGCTGCCGATTTGTGTCAACCAGTTCCTTGTGCAACCGCAGCATTTGAACCCCCTTTGCTATACAGGAGTCGATGGGATGAATGGAAATACTTTTTTGTAGTAGTTCCTTGCACTCTCCTTCCTTCCGGAGGCGGCGGTAGAGCCCATGGAGGGTTTCCTTCGTCTTACTATGGGGTGCTGCTGCGCTCACGGGGACTGGGGAGCCTGTGCCGAAAGAGTGCCCCATACCCTCCTCTGGAGCCACAGAGGACGCGTGACGTAACCCAATCGATGCAATCCACCATCCGCCAACGGTGCCCAGCAATCGGTGGCCTCTTCTCATCGTGTTGTTTGCTGCAGGTGCTGCAGCTGAGACTTGTGGCACAGGGCTTTTTTTGTTCTCCCACCTCTACCAATTCACTATGCGCCCTAACGCGCAAGGCCGATGAATGACCTTCGAAGCGTTTTGGTTGTGTGCCGGTGCGTGTGAATTCTGGCAAGCTGAATTTTTAGCGGGAGTACCAGCTCATCTGCTTGCCGAGCAGCTACCTTTAATGCGGGTTAGAGTGGTTTCGCACCCCCCCCCGTTGCACTGACGCTATAACTGATTGACCGATAGTCGCGGGAGCTGGTTCCCGTCGCTCGACTACAACAACGAGTGGTTTTCTCCTCCATCATACTCACCGCCATGCTACAGAGCAGCATTGCCCCAGCAACACGGCACGTTCTTCCTACACTAGCGTACTCCCTCCCCCTACGTATCCGTTCTCATCTCGCGCACAGTCAAGTGGGAGTGGGGGTACCATGAAAAATCCGTACAGTTGCCTGCTCGTTAACATCCCTGAAGACCCTTTCGCCCCCCTCTCTAACCGCAGGCACTTCTAATTCGGTGGGGCAAGCGGAGCTTTGGTGGTCACGAGGCGGGTGGGGGTGGATATTACGCCAGTGGCGGCCAACACGCCGCTGTCAGCGAATCGCGAGCGGAGGATGGGAGGGGCTGGGCGAAGCGGAAGAATGGTGAGGCGGTGTCCCAGTTCAGCGCCACGCACACACACACACACTCACATATGCATGCAGAAATACAGCCATCTCGTCAGAAAGATGGAAAGATAATGACCTACAAATCACATGCAAGCCCTCCACGGTTCCTCTTGAAAAGGCAGAGAGGCGCAGGCAGGAGTTCAAAGACTTATCCTGGAAGGAATAGGTAGGGGAGTAACGCACTTGTGTGTAAAGTAGCCCCCCTTTATCTCACGTCGCCTATGCGCTTTCTCCCTTCCCGACAGCGCAGCTTGTATTCCCACGGTGGTGGCCACCGCCAACTATGACGGTGTCTTCAATTGAAGCAAAAACATTCACTCCTTGTGGCCGAGCATATCATCTGCAACCTCTCTACCCGAAGCCACTGCTACTGCTAGTACCCGCGATAGTCAGTATTGTTGGGCTCGCGGGAGTATGACCGACCCTGCTGCATTGACGTACGCAGATTCCCCAGAAAATTCGAGGCTTCAGACATCAACTTCGTTTCACGCTCCTCTAGACTGTCACGCTGCTCCCGCAGGCGTAGCTCCTGCTCAATAAGAGCACGCTCGTGCTGAGTGACCAGCTGGCGCTGGCGCCTTTGCTCCATGAGTTCGTCCTCCTTCAGCTTCGCTGCACGTTCACGGTCTTCCGCGACTTGCTGCATTTGCTGCACATCACGTTCCTTCTGCCGCTGGCGGTCCTTGGCAGAATCCACAGCCTGCTCGCACGCGTCACGATTGCGTGCAGCCTCATCGGCATCCTTGCTCAGCTCGCGACCCAGCTGGTCGAGCTCTTTCGCCTGGTGATCTGCGTCCATTACCGCGCGCTCAGCGCCCCGCAGTGCGTCTTCCAGCTTCGGCAGCTCTCGCGCCACGTTGTCCGCTTCGCGAATCGCGTTCTTCTCGCGCTGCCGAGCATCCTCTGCTTCGTTGGCTGCCGATTGCGCTGCGCTGTGAGCACGCTCAGCTTGCCTCTGGGCTTCCTCAAGTGCTTTCTGCAGCTGCCGGATTTTTTCGTCGGCGGCCGTTGCGTCGTTTACCGCCGCTGCAGCACGGCGGTCCAGCTCATCAGCCTCCCTTGCGATGTCCTGCAAGCCCTTCCGGATGTCTCGCTCGTGCTCGCGCACGTCATACAAATCCTTCTCACGGTCTTTCTTCTCGCGGATGGCACGGTCCCGATCTTTCTTGACATTGTCCACATCTTTTGCAAGGTCACGAAGGCGGTTGGTACGATCCTTGAGCTCCGCCTCTGCTACATGAACCGCTTCTTTTGCGTCATCGACGTCCTTCCTTGCGCCGTCTGCCGCCTTGCGTGCCATCTCAAGGGCCGTCTCCGCCTGCTTCACGGCCTCTCGCTCCGCATTCAGCTCACGCGTCAGCGCGTCTTCGTCCCAGAAGGCCTTGGAGCGGTAGAAGAGACAGTCCATCATGATGGGGTAAAGTCGTGCGAAGCGCTCGAACTCAGCAAAGCTGATCTTGCCGTCCTGATTGGTGTCACCCTTGCTGAAGAGGTCGTTCATTGTCGCATCGGAGAACTCGAGTCCCAGTGAGCGGAACCCCTGCTTCATGTCATCCATGTCAATCATTCGATTTCCCTTCACGTCGAATTCGCCAAAAACGACTCGCACCTTGTCATCCGTCGAGGCGTCTACCCCTACGCGAGGGACCAGGGCTGAGCTCGGTGTGTAGCCTCCGCTCCCCGAAGCCACCGCTGCCCCCCGCGCCGCGGATCCAGGACCCGCTGATGCACTGTAGCCGCTGGGCGTCCTGTTGTAGTTCCGCGTTGCCGCGGCTCCGCTCACTGGAGCACCAGCAGATGCGCCCCCCTTGTACCCACCACTGGACGTAGTGTGACTCGCTGCAGAGTGTGCCACCGGAGTGATTGCCGGCGGCTTGATTGCCGCAGGGATCTCCTTTTGAGTCTCTTTGTGCCACGGGTTCTCTGGCTGGAATGCGTAAACCTGGCAGTAGTCACTGATCTGGCTCTCAGACAGTAGGTCCATCCACTTATTCCTCTCTTCGTCATACACTTTCATCTTCGCTACGTGAAATGTGTGAGCAGGAACATCGGGAGGCAGCAGCTGCGCAATGGCAGCGCTTAGCGCCGTTTCCGCGGTGCGCGTCAAGTCGAGTAGTGCTGGGCGATGAGGAAAGCTCAGCTCGTAATTCATCTTGTTGCCGAACAAGTCGGCGGCGACCTGCACGAGGAACATGGCCAGGAAAGAGATGATGTGGGTGCTGCCGATCCGATGGCGAACACGATGCTTTGCTTTTTAGTGTATACAATGTCGTAATGCCACACGGTGCCTGTATACCCCAGTGATGTGGGCACGAATGCCTGTGCCTGCCTGTGCGGGTAGTAGCTTTGGGAAAAGGGAGGAATCCTGCCAAAGCCGATGTGAGCAGCATCACACGCGGTGCACGCACCGGGGTCTGCGCCCTGCACCTGAATTAGCAGCCTTGATTCGCTGCGCAGCTCCATCCACTTCCATCCTAACCCCCACACGCCCCTGCTCTTCTTTCTCCATTAAAAAAAAAGATACTAGCAGCAGCAGCAGCGACCATGCGATGCGACGCAACTGAAGCTAGCATCCTTAGGGAAGGGAAAAACACCGTTTCCATTCATCGCCTGCCACGCAGCGAGGAGCCGCAGGTTAGTCTGGTTATAGAGGAGGAAGAGAGGGTGCTAGTTGGCACCTCGCCGGCCGCTGCTGCTCCTCTAGCGTCCGTAGGTCTACCCACCTTTCCCCCAGTCTTCACCACAACTCTCCATCATCTCATCCATTCGGTGTGACGGAGAGTGGCGGGGCCGAGCAGAAGCCAGTTGTGGGAGAGAGGGAAGGAGAGAGGGAGCGGGGGGTTGAGCTTCCGGCCTGGCCCACAGGGTGCTGGCGCAGGTTTCCATTTTTCCAAGGCGCCAGAAGCGACGTGCTTAGAGAAGACCACGCGGTAGATGTGCTGCCCCTACCCCCCAGTCTCACAATCCCTGATTTGCATCACCAGCCGCACCGACATAGCCTCTCGCCTTCACTCACTAGGGTGAGCATGCGAATACATGCATGTAATACCCCGAGAAACACCGAAAGCCGTAGCCCGCTGTCTTCTGCGTTCTGGTTGACTGCTGCGTCTTCGCAAGCACCAGCGCCTGTTGTGCAGGGCGAGGGAGCTGAGGTGCGTGAAACGGTGCGTGCGTGGGGGGAGGGGGGGGTGATGGGGCGCGCAGGAGGGAGGTGGGGAAGGGTGCCGCGGGTCTGGGGAGCCGTGCCTGAGAAGGAACACAACGGAAGGAATGAAGTTGGTGGCTGGACTGCTACACGTGCGCTCGCTTCTTCGGAGGTAAGGAAGGCTGAGAATTGGGAAAAGGCCGGAGCACCGCCGCCATGAAAACACTCAGCAGCACCACGACCACGACACCGCGATGGCCACCCGGGATTGGCGCCGCTGTGTTAGGTAGTGGTGGTCACGGAAAGGGCGCCGTCACGGACGCCACCGCGTAGTACGGCGACATGCACACACTCACACTCACACTCACACTCACACTCACACACAAACACACACACACACGCACACACACCTCCACTGGAATGATCAGGTCCCCGCAAAGTTCTCACTCCGATTCCATCCCTAGTCCTTCCGCGTCTACATGCGTACCCTGACCACACTCCAACGTCAGCCTTCACTGCTACTGTATTTTAGGTGGGGCCAAACTGCCTGCGCAGACACTTTTTGCAAAGCTGATGCCTCGCAAGCGATGCCGGGAGGACGAGTTGTCCATGAAAGGCGAGCAGCGGACGCAAGATGTGTATTGGGGGGAGGGGGGGGGGGCGGAGTGGTGGTGGCCTGCATGGACAGTAGCGATTACACGGCACCGCGAGCCACATCTCTCCGCGCACCACCGGAGCACCACGCCAATGCACTGTATTTTCAGGAGTAGCACCTGCTGGCGCGATCACGGCCTTGATCACTGCCCCACAGCCCCTGGTCCACATGTGCACGCATGTCACTGGTGGCACAAAGAACATCAACCTCACACCCTGCTCCTCCACCTCCATCAACCAGCTGACTGATCACCCCCACATCTTATTACCTCCGGGCGCCAGTGGCGGCGTGGGACGACAGCCTACCCACCACTACGCGCGGATTAGAGTGCAAAGTCCCCACCTACCCCCTAGCAGTGGCACGCGAGTGATGGTGGATTTCACGAGCATCCGGTGAGAGACATGACATGGGGAGCTTACCTTCCTCTCTGCACCGTTTCCTCCCACTCAACCTCCTGCTCCTGCTTCTGCCGCTGCAGCGTATCCCAACCCCATACACACACTCCCTGCTAATGCATTGCAGCTGGCTTTCCACCGCGTTCCCGTTCACCCGATGCTCTGCCAACGACAGCGAGCAACAGGAGTCGTTGACTGACGCCCATCCATCACGTTCAGCCCAGCTCTCACGCACGGTGCTCTACGAGCAAATCACCACCAACTTCTTCCGACCCCAAAACGTGAAAGTGACGTGGACAAAAAGCTGAGCGCGGAGACGGCTTGGCCACTGGCACATGTGCAGGTCAGCTCCCCAAAGAAAACCCCTTCATATCTGCCGCCCCACCTGTCCTCATCACTCTCGCTCCCTACCCTAGCCTTCACGCACCGAACAATCCACAGAGATACCAGCACCGCTCCCACCCAAGACGAGCTGTCAAACGCGCACGTACAGGTAAACACATTAACGTGCACATGGCTGTTAAGTGAGCCGTTCGAAGCGACTCCATGGAAAGGGCCTGTCAATAGAGAGGCAAAGTAACTTTCTTGTTAAGACCATTAGGCATTTAGGCACAGGAGCGTCAAAATGCGAAAAAAACAGCAGCCAAACCCCCAGAAAAAACCCCAAACACAAACAACGACGGCGGCAGCAGCAGCAGTGGCAAAGCGTCCATCAACGTGAAAACGTGTTAAAGAGGGCGGAGAGAGGGAGAGAGGGAGAGAGGGAGAGGGAGGACAGAGCCCATCTTTTGGAGCGACCGCTTCCTCCGACAGTGGGTTCGCTCTGCCCAGTAGGCGCAGTCGCGGCTTCCGCAGGCTATTAAGGCGAAGGCTGCGTCACCAAAACGCGGGACAGGACAATGGGTAGGCGTGGCACCAGAGCCCGTTTATTTACTGCCTCCCTCTGTTTCCAACGAGATAGAAACAATAGGTATCAGGCGCGGTGGCTGGAGTGAGCTACACTCACGTAGGCACTTCTTTCCCTCTCCACACAGCCATACACGCCGTTTCGGACGCAACAGAGCTGGTGATACCCGCAAGCTTGACGATACGGCCGACGGCGCATACGCACATTTGTACAAACATCAGCTCGTATAGGCTCAAGGAGCGGCATGCACATTCACATCCATCTGAGAACCACTAAAAAGGGTGCATTTTTTCCATTTGGCAGAGGTGCACTGAGGGCATTACGCGTATTCGCATTCCTCATATGAGGAAACAGAGGCACAAGTGTTGTGGCCGCGTGGCCACCCCCACAAGCACTCGGCGCACTCAAGATGAGTATTACCCATGGCGGCACGCCGATAAGGGGCAGGGCTGCTCGGCGCGGGTGGCTGTAAAGAGACTCCATATCGTGTTGCCTCGACCCAACGACTTCATGCATTTCGGGCTTCCCAAGCCACAATAGCCCACTATCCACGCACAGCGCGTCACACTACCTCAGTCAATGCTCACCCATGTGACAAACTAGTGCCATGCTACTCACTGAATATTCAATACCACTTCCTACTCACAGCTACGACAGCGCTGCACGCTGAACACCCACGTGCGGAGGAGGCGATGGGGGAGAGAGTGAGAGGGAGGAAGGGAGGGTCTTTAGCATCGGATTGCTGCCTCTCTCAATAAAGCAACCAGTAAACATCAACAGCACCAACACACAATATCTCTCGACGAAGCGCGTCAGCACGGGTAGGGTTCCTGAAAAAAGTCCCACGCGTCGCGCTGATACGAGTGGGTTAGCCAGTGCAGCACCAGCGAGTTTCGGGAAAGGAATATACGTCTGCTTCAAGATCCTCGTCGGCGGGGGCGGTAGCGCTTACTTGAGCACCCCCAACCTCCAGTGCCACGTCGCACGGAGCGAATGGTTGGAATCAACGAGCAGCAGACTCGTGTTACCCACCAGCAGACCTGCTCGGGTGTTAACGGGGGTGGTGTCTACAAAGTAGTAGTTGTTTTTTCATTAAAAGTGGATTGCCCGTTACCGACTACAAGAAATAAATAGGGCAGATCCCTCATCTTCCCCTATGACGATCCGAGACCAGCGCAGCGAGCGGAGATGGGAGTTCCCCACGCCCGCGGCGGTAGCCATCCACTACCACCTTTGCGGGGCTATTCCTACCTACTCTTTATATTCTTCCCAGGAGTCCCCTTTCCGCCTGACGCTGACACTGATCCACTCACAGGTTGTATACACACGTACATGAAATTGTATCAATGCCTGCAAAGCACTTGATCTTCATCGGGCCATCACTCTCCCCCCAAGGCTCCAGGTGTTGATGCGCGCGTGGGCGAGCAACGACAGAAAGGCTTGTAAAAGTAGAGTGAAAAGTGAGAGCGGAAAACTGAAGTCAACATGGTACCCCAAAACGAAAAAATATATATCATATTTGTCACAACAGTGCCACCAGCCGATGCCGGGAGGAGCTGGTGTCCACGCCCCCCACAGGGTGAAAGAGAAGTCCGACTACCACACTGACACGAGTGTTTCAGCCTTGGGCTCAGAAGTGACGTGTGCGCTCACCAGCGGCATGCAGCCGTACACTCCCGCAAAGAAGGCATCGTTTTCCTGCGGGGTGCCGGAGTTTATGGGTTAAAAAATTCATGTTAATGGTGGCTTGCATTGATGCACCACATGCGAGAAAACGTGGAAGGGAGAATTAAGGTAGTTGCGCGGTGCATAGCTGAACCCGAGCCACCCGTCCACCAATTCGAGGTCATTCACCATGGTAAAACCGAGGGGGCTCCAAACTCAGTACGACAACAAGGTGGCCAGGAGGCAGAATGCAGTGCCGACCACACGCAAACGTACACGAAACGTTGAGTCGCTGGAATAACATTGTGGCGGGCGTTGGGGCAACAGCGGGCGGGTGGGACTCTCGCAATGCCGCACCGCTAAAAGAAAGAGCAAAAGCGATGACAGCGCAGATACAACGGCTACCAATCCCTCCAGCTGCGGCGGAAGCCTCAGTGCCAGCAGACGGAGCACCTAGTTGCCCCCCTCCCCCTTGCCCAAGCCGGGTGAAGCGATGAGAGAAAGGGAGAGAAGCAAAGAGAGAGAGAGAGGGAGAGGGAGAGAGTGAAATCTGAGTCACAGCGGTGAGGTAGAGGAGTAGAGAGGGTAAGTGACTCTGTAACACAACACAGAGGTTTGATTTAGGGAGGTAACGCCGCTATTGCTGCGCCACGGTGGTACTAAACGCATTTGGTCGAGATATCGTTCGGTTTGCGGTTTCTTTCACAATGTAACACATGAATCCCGTGGCGTCTACACGCACAAAAGATTCCAGTCTTCATTCCCCTTTACCTTGGCCCACACTGCATTGGGTCTCAGCT